>VZRU01016793.1:374289-402385 GCA_013398155.1 Pedionomus torquatus | reverse complement strand
TTTTTTTTTTTTTTTTTTTGCATTATAAATTCAAAATAACTTTGGTTATTTTGGTAACTTCAGTAATTTTGGTTTTGCTATAAAACAAAATTTATGAAGTTCTAAAGCAGATGCTTTACAAAGTTCTTTGTGCTCCCTACAGTCCAATTGAGCTTCTTTTTACATCAACATTCCATTTCTGACTGCAGAGAAAGACCATCTTTGCAGAAAACACAGCGATGCCTTTTTTACAATAAAGTATTAAAAGAGTATTTTAATTGGTATATGAAATTTAAACAATTGTCAATTAGAGTGCTGTTAGGCCACCTAAAGTTCATTCACCAGAAATATTCCACCTTATTTAAGATTTCTAGTTGGTACTGCTTCGGCTTTGGGGTCCCTGATAAGGGTCTTGCTTTTATGCTGTGACACACAGGAATGGTGGAAATCTAAACAGCATCAGCAACCTCACCAGCAGCACTGGTCCTGGAGCTGGGATTTAACTGATAATTTGGCAAAGATGCCTGACATCCAGTAAAATCCTTCGTATGTTTTAAAGACACCACCCTGACTCCCACCGTGATTCTGTACTTTAGAAAGCAATTTACCAGGATTTTCCTCTTCTTTTTCTCCTCCTACTGAAGAAATGACAAAATGTCCTTTGCTTTGAAGCAGGCCCTTGGTTGGTAAAGCAAGCAGGCACTATGTGCGTGACGTTTTTGATGTATCTGTATTCCTGAAAGTATGAACACTTACCAAAAAGTAAAGCCCACCCTGACACATGTAGGAAGTAGGATTGAGACTAGGTACCTTTCAGAAAGTCCCTTTTCTTCTCCGAGTCACATAAGCATTGAAGAGCATTGAAAAAATTGTGCCTTTTCTGGCTATAGAAACAGGAGGAAGACTACATCAGTTTATGCAACCACAAGCTATAAACCCTAGACAAATAATTATGTGTGACAGCATGTTAGAATGAACGTATCACACAGTCATTTTAAAAATACGTGCTTTAAATTTTTGCCTTCGGATTACATATGAAATCAGAAAGATTGTTGAAAAAGTACTTATCATATGTTTTGCATATAATGAGGCACATGCACACACGCTCATTAGGGTTTTTTTTTTCAATTAACCTCCAAACAAAGTTCTAGAGATTTAAAATTCCATTTAAAGCATGACGACTAGAGTGACTGCTTTACTGCCACAGGTATGTCAATTTACAGTAAATGTAGGTGTGGTCCATAAGCTTTTACCTGTACTCTAACACCTGAGGTTTGAAGCAATTATCACTGAAGTCTCATTTTTTTAAATGGAAGGAGAAGAGCAATAGTGCTGATTTACATGAACAGAAGCTTTCACCCTTAAACAGCGGCCTTACAAGTGGCACCAAGAGCTACGTCTGAATGCCTGTCACTGGGTTCCCATAACTTCGTCAGAGTTTTGGAAGGGCAAAGAATGAAGGGGTCATGTCAGAGCTTGATAAGACGCACACTGACAAGCCTCTCATGCAAAGCTAATTGCAGAGGGAAAGTCAGAGCTGCTGAAAAGATCTTCTGTTTATCACTTTTTTTTTTTTGTGGTTTGGTCAAGCTTTCAAAAGAATAGACCTTCTTGCCTCTTCCCTGTTTTTAACCACTTACTCTGTGTATGATAACTTTGTTCAAAAAGTTTTCCAATAAGTCTCGAAGATTTCTCTTAATTCCACACCAAATTTTAAGTTGTCCGCAATAATAATGATACAGCCCTTTCACATGCAGAGCTCAGGAAAATGTAAGGGTTCACTGTCCCAAACTATATATAAAATTTAGTTTTCCACAATGAATTAGATACTCTCCAATATAGCTGCTCCTAAGTTTTATGTGTTACATTTCCTTATGAATTCAAAGAAATTAATGAGAAACAGTACTTATGGAAAAAAAGTCCCCTGGGATTCTTTCCAGCCTCACCCTGATGCTGTCCTCAGAGCTTCTGAAGGCCCTGTGGAGATCTCGGGATGGACTTTAAACACACCCAGGGAAGAGCTGCAGGTTGAGCCTTTGGATCGATCACTTTGTGCATGGAAGTGTAACTCCCTCCTCAAGCACTTTGGAGGCCAGGAATGAGTGCCACAATCACAGTTACACATTTTCCTATACTTAGCCCTGCTTGTAGGACAAAAGCACACTAGGCCCTGACTTCACAGGAAAAAGGAAACTATGCCTTAAAGTATTGCCTTGTTTAAAAAGTAAATTGTTTAGCGTTGTAACAACGATTAATAGAAACATTCTGCTGTTCAGCTCTTTAAGCAAATGGAGAAGATACTGTTGAGACAAGGATGTGCAAAGGCGTTGTTTAAAGTCTTCATTTTCATAGTTTGTTATCTCTAACTTACTGTTTTTGATAGTCTTGTTCCTTTAGCTAAGTTAAACCTTGGGGCTGATTATTGTGTGTTCTGTTTCACTGAGCCAAACATTTGCCCTGGTACTACTGGGGACTACTTTGCTCTAACCCCACTGTGTGCCCTGATACATGCTTGTGCCTTCTAGGCTGCTATCTTGCTTTCAAAAAACCAAGTCAAAGCCATGAACCACAAAAAGTCCTTTAGGCCCCCAGAGAAGGGCTTAAGTGAGGTCTCCTGCTGGTCTGAAAGGGCTCATTACAAATATAATTTATTTTCTTTTATGTTCAATATATTCATTACTCTACTGTTGATCACAATTAAAAATCAACCGAAACAAATATAATCTCTTTAGAAAAGTTACCATAGAAACAACACCAGAGAATTCCCTTTAAAAATGTCAAGATTTCCCTCACATTTAAATATGGACTCCCAGGCATTACTCACGGACCATTAAAAACTGCAACATATCCAGTGAGTCATTAGATTAAAAATATATCCATAAACATACACTCTTGCAAAGACAGAGATGGTTTTGTCTCAGTAAATATGTATCATGACATGACCCAACTTTTGATTTCATCGTGTGCTGTTTTACATCCCCAGAGAAAATGTGAACGCTGTCATCTTTTGTTCAAACACCTAATTGAGGAAGGAGAGAACAAAAATCAAGAGTGACAAAACACACAGAATATGAGAAATACCAGCAAAAGCTAAGCAGAGAGGAAGAATAACTCTGAATACATATTTACATGGTAGTAGACAAGATGAATGGAAAGAAAAATGCCTGAAATGAGACATGATGCAGACATTCTCCACACACAGAGAGAATCTTAATGTTGCATCTTAAAATAAGAACTTTTAAAATTGAGAATTTTCCTAATTTAAACTAATTGAGCCTATGGTACTGTGCTGTATCAGTGATTTTCCATTGCTTTGTGCCAATCTGTAGTATAACATTAATCTCTCATACTTGTCTACTGCATCCTTCTTTCGTGGGATCACTGGAAAACCCTGACACATTTTGGCAGAGCAGAAGAAGGTCCATCTGCATAAGACACTTTGATCATATGGAAGCAGAAGAAAATGTGCTGGAGTCAAAGTAGAAGGTGCTCCATGAGTAACAATAATGTGAATTTAAAGAAAATTCAGAATTGTTCACAAAGAAAGATGATAAATAGTTTATTCATAAACTCTTGCATATGTAGAGGAGATAATATGAAGACATTGTGCCTTCCCTTTGCATTACTGGCTCTGCTGGAGATAAACGGCATGGCTGAATGGAACCAGATTAATGATAATAAAGACAGTTTTCTCATTTTCTTTGTAGTAGAGCCAACCTGAAAATGAGGAAAAACAATAAAATCGAACTAATTTTTGTTCTGTGGCTCTTATAGAAATGCTTTATTTCTTTCATTTTCTTAATGTAAGGAGTCTTAGGAATTTGCCTCTGAAAATTTAGTCACAGAAGTTCTCCTATACCTGCTTTGTCCTATTTCCTCCTTTTTTACCCTTATTCCTCTGTTTCCCCCTCCTGTTTGTCACTCACTCAGAGAGAGAAATAAACATTGATGGACAGATATAAGAGAAACAATTAATTCAGTTAAAAAAAATTCTTTTGAAAATTATTTTTCTTTCTTCCAATAATCAATTGCTGCTGAATATTTGAATTCATAAAAAATGCTGCAAATATTTCCCATATTAAAGAGAAGTATTAAGTAAAATTTTTATTTAATTTCTTAGCCACTTATTTATATCATCATCATATTCTGATGGTTACAATGTACATTTTTGGTGGTTGTTGTCAGAATTGTGTCTTCTGTTCCTACTTCAACTGAATGGCATGGGAAGAGAAGAATAAACCTAAGGAATGAAACTGAGATTATATGAAGGTGAGGAGAGATGCAGTATCAAGACAGTTGGATGTGGAAAACATATTCAGAAAAACGTTCTGGAAGTTATACAAAATTTTAAATTAACTTTAGATTAAACTTTAGATTTTGATTATCAATTTCTTGCCAATCAGAAAGATAAACACTGACAATATTTTTCCTCCTAAACCCAGGAAGGGCAGCATTGACCACATGAGGAGTCATATTCCTACATTTAGCCCAAATTGTGTCCCCACCACATGGATAAAAGGCTTTTCTCAATAGGCAGCTAGCGAGAGGCAGAAGCGTACCATTGTGAGCGAAGAGTGCAGGGAAAGGTCGAGATACAGAACACAGAACTATTGTGGCAAGTTTTCAGCTGGAAGTTGATTTCAAATCTTTAGTAATTATATTTATATTCAGTGCCACAGGAGTTTCACACAAAACCAGGTCTGTCTGTTTCAAACCCAAGTTGTTCAGTGTCATCTGGATCAGCAAAACCCATTTATTGGTTTATGGACTCAGTACCGTAACATTACATAGTGCCCACGAGAGCTGGACTATGCATCTGGATATCAAAGGCAGATGATTAATGTGCTGGAGCTGCCCTGGTAGAGAGCTCCCCGCTGACCACACATCTGAGCATGGGCTATTTTTATGTGAAGTGTGAGATTTGCTAAAGGGAGGTGCTAGTTTCTTCAATAGACCTCCTCACCCTGTTTCTTCAGCAGGATGTATTTTCTTTCTCTATTGTGAGAATTTCTCCATGTTCACCTCATCATTCATCTGCCTTTAGATAGGAACAAATATGAAATGGGCCCAGCACAAATGCCTGAGGTTCAGCCCTGAAGCCCTTTCTGCACCGTCCTGTAGCTTTGTCACTTCTCTGGTCTTCTCTCCGAAAGACAAATTGCTGGAGCTGTAACAGTTTACACTGGGGAAGGTCTGTCCTCATCTATTTTTATTCACACATATGAATCACACTTCCATGCACCATAGCTAGAAATAAAGCAGTAGTTCACCTCGAAGCTTTAAATTACTTAGGGCTTAATTAAGAGTATGATAGAACAGATATGAAATTTAAGATGCAGTCAGTGAGTAAATTAAAGTAGACACAAGCTCATGTGTCTGCTCTATACTTCAGCCTGGTAGTTTCATGCAGAACAAATTTCCCACTCATTTTTTCCCCCTAGACATAATATAGAGTAGTGTAATAACTATGATTAACATTATATGAAAATTAAACAATTTTGAAATTGCAGGGTTTGCAAACATGACGATCATACACATGACAGAGAAAAATAATATCTTTCTACATCAGTGTCTCGTACATGGATGGGGTTTGGATCTTGGCCCACTCCAGTTGCCATCCTCTTGATGCTCTGCAGGCAACTTGCAGGGCTGGGGTAGGCAGGTCCCCAAGCACACTCCTGCACCAGAGAGGCACAAGAGTGGAGCTGTACTGGTTTCTCCCAGCCTCTTATAGAAAGACCGCTCCTTCAGGATAGGAATACAACATGAATGCATTAAAAGAAGAAGAACAAACTTCTTTTTAGAGGGTGATGCTGGGTGAGTGGTCCCTCCAAAGGGGAAATGTCTCAGAAAGATGTTGAAAGCTTTCCTGTCTTATCTTTGTGGGACAACCTATGGGTTCTGCACACTCTTCACAAGTCTGAGCACTCATCAGCATGGAAATGAGAGATGGAGTAATGTTACAAATTACTTCTCATCTCAGTCATTTGATCTTGTGCTTTTTCAACAAGCCATTGGGTTAAAATTGGGCAATTTTACAAGAAATTTCCCTGTTGCACTTGGTTGCCTGCATTAAATGCACAGTTGAGCTAAAATGAAGAATATTATTCATTTTCCTTGGTAGCACTTTGAATCTGCCAAAGTGTTGACTCCACACCCTAGATTCCATCAGCTGATGGAACAGTAGAGAGGAGGTGCTTAGGAACAAGCTCTGTCTCTTTGCCCTAATATCAGACCAGCTCCTAATTTCTCTTTGCAGTCCCCACTCTGTCTTGCCACTCACATCTTTGAAACAACTTCTCCATACCCCTTTGGATTTTCTCTGCCTGAAAGATCACGAGCAGAAAACCAAACAAACAGATCATCCAGATCATTATTGATTTTTAAGCTGCTTCTTTTCTGTGGGTTTCCCACAGAGCCCCGTCTTTTGCTCTCTATTGCTGTGTAGGAGCAGAGTTTAAGGAGAAGACCATGAATCTGAGACTAAGGCAGCTTTGTTGCTTTCCGCCCTGTTACAACCCTAAATGAAGACAACCAAAAGGTTGGCTTTAATCCTGGTTTTGTGTCACTGATGACATGTAGTAAGGAGAAGAAGAGAATTTCCTGAGTGTATTAAAAAAATACGGTTTTGATTACGATTTGCTAACACATTTAACAAAACAGACATTAAACAAAATCAAGTCTGCATTTGGCCAGAGAGCTGGACCTCACTGTAATCAAGAGCTAGAGAACAAGAGTGCTATAAATTGCTTTCCAGTGACTGAGAACAGGAATAAATCCAAAGTTCTTTTTATGGGAGAAGAAATCAGGTGACTGCACTATTTCACAGTTACAGTGTATGGTTTAGGGCTACAATTACAAATCATAATTTTCAAGGGTGAAGCTCCTGAACAGAGAAAACAGGCTGAGCAACTGCATCTCTCAGCTGCATGCTAAGGAAACGTGCCTGGACTGACAGCGTTGGTACATCAGCTACCGTTGCCCCCTTGCATCAGCAGGTCACTGCTAATGGCAGGTCTGAACAGTGATGCTGCACCTCCTCTCCTGTGTGCTCAGAGCTGGAGGGGTGCTCTCCTTCCTTCCTTCCCTCTCCCTTATGGTGTCTGGCCAGGGGAGGACTCCTTTGACATTCGAGCTATGCCTTTTTGTGGAAGGTTCCTGGAAGCAGACATGATGCTGCTCGGAGGGAGGTGGGTCATGACTTCCAGGAACTCACACACTGGAGATTAACATGACCCTGAAGATGGGAGGCAGCAGAGCTGAAGGCAGGGTCTACAGCCTCCAGCCTTCTCCTTCTCCCTGCACACCCAGGCACTCGGAGCAGAGAAGCAAAGGATCACCATGTTGCCATCCCTCTGAAAGAAGCTCTCAGTGCATGCTCAGACCTAGAACTGACTTTTTGTCATGTGCTGAGGCTCACGCATTGGAAAAATGTGTAAGGGTGGAGTAGGGAGAGCTTAGGCCTGGCTGGTAGCCAGCCTGTGCCTTAGGACATCTCCAAGCTGTCACACAAAGAGGTGGCCATGCCTGAGCACTTGTCCCATTACTGTCTCCTTGCAGAACCTTGTGTAACTGTCACAGGGCAAGCAGGCCAGACAGAGAGACCTAATGTAGATGACACAAATCATTGCAGCTGGTGGAGTTACAAAAGTTGTTATTTTTTTCTAGATGCACCGCATAAGATGCTGCAGACAAGCTTTCCCAAAGCATGGTGTGTCCTGGGGCAAAGCCCAGGTCCCCAGGTGGTGTCTGGAGCTAGGCACCTGTCTGCTCTTACCACACTAGATCTCTGTGTATGACCATTGAAGAAGCCAAAGCCAAGTTCTACGAGACCTTTAAAATCACTCAGAAATGTATGTAACAACCTGCAATATCTGAGAGAAAGACATGTGAGGGCTTGGATTGCAATTTTGGACGCAGGCACTTCTCACTGCAGTCTCCTAAACCTTGCACTGAATTTAGCCTCAGATTTCAGAGGCAGCAGCTGCATTATGAATTTTTCCTCAGTGTCAGCCCTCAAGCTTCTATGAGCAGGGACATTCATCACCTACAGAACTGCTGGATTATTTATCATCGAAGAAAATCAAGCACTCTTACTTACACATTAGTTTAAAATATTAATATGAATCTATTTGTCAGCAAAACTCTCAATAGTTATGAAGTATGTGAGGTGCAGCAGATTTTACTTATGGGAAGACCAAACCATACCTTAACATCTCTTTTGTTGGAATTCAGCTATAAACTCGGTGACTAAGATGTGCTTTGACTTTAACACCTCTCCAGCGGCTTGCTGCTTTGCTTTATTAAAAAGGATCCCAGCAGAGTATTTTTTCTTGTTATAGATCACTTTTTGCCCCTCACAGTAGAAAATGTGTGCTCACACTAATTTCTAGATACCAGATTATTATTATTATTATTATTATTATTACTACTACTATTATTATTATTATTATTATTATTATTATTATTTTGTGATGATGAGATCTGAACAACTTGTCCTGGCAGAATGATTTATGCATCTCATTTCAATAAGAATAGGCCTCAGTTTGATTTTAAAAGAAAGACAGGATTTCTTTTTTAAACAACTGAAGTAAAAGAAGATTACAGAGACCTTCGGAAAAATAAAAGATGCAAACATTTTATTTATTTCCTTACATTTACCTAATAAGATAGTCAGCACAACAACAATAACAAAAGATGTATTTGAAAGTCTAGAGGATTTTTAACGCAGTTGGTATCATAGGCTTTTAATGTTAGGTATAGACTAGAGCTGCTAGCTGGGAGGATTTGGGCAGATGGGAGGGGATTTGTAGATTTTATGGGCTGATTGGGCCACTAAGAAGAAAAATCAAGGTGCAGGTCGAGACACCTTCATGGAAACCCCTCTTCATCCTCTCATAGCATAGCCTGGCCACTCAAGAAAAATCGTATCAGCATAAAACCGTCTCACAAGCTGGACCAATAAATCCATAATTGGGGTTAGTATCAGTTTACCTACTACAGGCAAGGGGGACAACTGGAAGCTTCCTTAACAGCAGATTCCTAATGCACCAACAGGACTTGTCAGCTGTCTCTCAATCCTCCAAGGAGCCCATTCCTCAAATTAAACATTGTGTTTGCAAAGTATAATACTCTCCTTTTCAAACTACGGTATTATGGGGGGGGTGGGGGGGGGGAGGACACACGTATATAAAGGGGCAGAGACAAGAGAATGAATGGGAAGAGAACATGGTGATCTCCCTCTTCATATTCATACCAGATCTCATCAGAGCAGCATACAAAGCCCTCCAGAGTTAACAATGACAGCAAAGCATTTGGCACTATGCATTTCCTTATATCTTTGGACCCAGAGAAGGTGAAGTGGTAAGTGAGCATAACGTTTCTAGTTTTCTTCCCAAGTCTGTCCGTGGTGCTTGGTATAATCTTTTTTTTTTTGCAAGACATTACATTTATTGGTTCCTGAGTTTTCTTATTTGTAAAAGGGACACAGCAGAACTTCAGTCCCTCACACGGCTGTTGTAGACTTCAGTTCATTAAAATTTATAAGATGCAGTCAAGTTTTTAGCCAAAAGTTGCTGTGTAAATTGCAGAGCCTGTAAACCCTGTTCCCCTACACAGCTGAATACAAACAAGAAGAAAAAAAATGGTCAGCTTCACAGGTTTCCTTCTGTTACCATAGCCATTTTCTATGTTTTTCTTTATTGCCCAAACTGAGAAGTTATAGGTAAGTATTCACAGGTGGCACATCCTTTTTGAATAAGGTGTGTCTCCCCTTAGGGACCACAAAAAGAGACCTGCCTCCAGACTGTGTAGGTTTCTAGCTAACAGAAGTAGCATGAACTCATGGACTATGGGGTCAGATCTCTGCACTTGCTGGAAGACTGATACAATACTACTAACAAGAAGTTGAAAATTAGACCAAGCACTGCAAAAATTTAAATTAAACAAGTCATCCAAGAACTTTTACACTGGCTTAATAATAAGCAAGAGGGCCACAATGCAATTAATTTAAATATCACAGCTGACAGAGAGATGTTCAGATTCCTGTAATAAGTGCCATAAAGTAGGAATAAACAAAGGTGGCTTTGTGAAAAATGCCCAAATCAGAATAATACCGGATAAAATATAATCTGATTTTGTGGAAAGAGAATGTATATTCTAAATGGACTTCAGAATGTCCCATAGTTCACTTATATCATTGTAGTGACAACATTGCAATTTCGTGATCTTCCTGGGATCTTATAATATGCCACAGATATGAGAAATCAGACAATCTGTCTCTGCTCCACCCATAAAATGTGAAAAACGCAGAGTTCAATGGGGTGGCTGCTAAGGGCTAGTTAGTCTACTTAAACAACAACAAGAACAATGTCTTGTGTCAGTGTAGTCTTGAGGACAAAGAGGAAAAAATAAAGAGAGATTAATTAGTTGGCAAACCCCAAATATATGAATATCTGGACAGTGAATTTTTTACCTGCAGGCTGGCCAGAGGGTTGAACTCTGCTCCAGCTATGAAAGCCTGATATCTAATGAGACTTTTACATTCTGCTATGAAGAAAAGATCCCACCCCCAAAAGAGAGGAGACATTGCATAGAATCACTAGCAAATTTTGGTAGGACCAGAACTCCCAGGCTCTGCTGCTAGCTCTTGACTTCTCTTGGGTATGCAATTTAATCTCCCTATGAAAGATTTTTCATAAGCACCAAAGGGATTCAGAAACTTGGGTCTCATTAATTTTCATTAGATTTGTCCAATTCCACCCCTTGGGTCCTTTGAAAAATCTCTCTTCCTGTGTTTTTCAGTTGACTTCCCTGTTAAGTAGGGATAATAATTACAACTGATCAACCTGTTTAAATAATACAGTTATAATATCACTATTACCTTCATAGATTATATTCAGCACTGAAATAAATGCATCATAATAAATAGTGCAGAACTTTAACATCTGTTCTGGTTAGTAAATAATTCACAAGTCAATAATTAATTTTCTAGCTGTTCATTTATAATTCATAAATATTTGCCAAATATTCAGAATCTGAAAATTTTTATCTGAACTATTATGTGAACTTTTCCTTTTAATTATTACATACTTGCTATCTATGTAATTTAGTTTGGCATTTAATTAATACAGTATTATTTTCTTTATCCTGACTGAATGAGTGAAATATTTCAAATGTTTGAAAGAGTCACTGTCAACACTGAATCATGAATATTCACTTAGTAGGACTTTTCAGTGCCCACAAAAATTCACAATGCTTTGAAGACTCACCAGCATTTTCACAAACAGCGCTATTTATGGAGTCAATCTCTGTGTTTATTCATGTGACGTACACTCGTACGATTTGACTTCATCTACCAACTTCCCTAATTTCCAGTTGTTCTCTTAGCCAGTTCTCCAGTTTATTCCCAGTGCTTACATACTTAAACTAATTAATATCGGCATTATGCTTTGGAATTTGATGATCAAAATTTGAGTGGGAATATTTTTTTTTAAACAATACCGGCATTTACAGAAAAATATACCTTTAAAGTACTCATAGAATAATTCCCCTAAAACCTAAATGACTTTTATAACCCTGTCACATTAGAAAGAGACGCAGGCTTCTTTGACACATCAGACTGTGGCTGTCTTAACATAAAAAGACCCCAAAGCTCAATCACTATTTTTTATTCTGCAAAACATGTATTGCTAAATATTGCAAAAAAAAGCCACCAACCCCACATTATAGCAGCGTGCATTTGTAATGAGGCTTAGCAGCAAAGGACCTGAAAGACTGAGATTATCCAGTCTGAGGCACCTTCCTAGGTGGGTGAAATCAGGTAATTAGTTTCTGTCGGCTACTGGGGCTACAGAAAGTAAGGAGTCTGCTCTACAGGGCTATTCTGGCCGTGGGCTGAAATGTTTTGAGGAGACACATTGCACTCTTTCTCCTGTGACTACACACAGGGCCAGAGAAGCTTTGCTCTTTAATCACTTCATGGAGAAATCGAGCTCTTAACTGCTGACTGAAGATGTTCCTGCTGTTTTGAAAGCAGGACAAATAAATATTCACTTGCTACTTTCCCCTCGAAAGGGATCTCTGCATTCACCAAATGTTCCTGATTAAGCCTCTGAAACAGTGTAGAATCAAAATGGATAGTTTTAGTCTGGTTCTCCAGAGGACTCAAAATACAAAACGAATTTACATCTGGATTTAAATGCTTGCTCAGAATAACATCCTGCACACAGAAATACCCAAGCTCCTGCCTGTGTGGGCGCATGGATGAGGGTATAGGGGTTAAAAATGGGACTGGAAGACAGGTTCAGGGCATAGCCTTCTCTCTACAGCACTGACGGCTGCACTTCTTTCATTAATTAGACCTTGATCAGATTAATCATGTATGCAGTCCTCCTGAATGCAATGGGACTACTGCTGGGGACAAAAATAAAGAGCAAGTTTAAGTGCTGCAGGTGGTTAGATCGTCGATAACTAGAGCCAGAACCTTTCATATAGCAACTCAAGTAGGGAGAAGCTATCTTCTACCCAGCATTTCCATACCTATTACTTCACCAGAACCATTAGGATTGTTATAGAGTGAATATCCCTGAAATAGCAAAGTATCATTATAATGGATTTTTTGTTAGGAGTTCATAGCATCCATAAGCCTATTCACACAGCAATGGGCAGCCATAAAGCTTTGAGGAGTGGGGTTTAGAGAGTGGAAAAGTAGCACAAAGGTAATTCAATAACATGTTGGTCTCACAAACAGTATCAAAAGACTAACTTTTACATAGATCATGACATTTACTTTTAAAGCTAAGAAGATTTTTCTTGCTCATATTATTTTCATTAGGAAGCCACACTTGATATGGATTTTTTCCCACTCAGGCATAGATGAATGAGACAAAAAGCCAGATATTTAAAACATTAATATAATGGTCTGATACCCTGTAAATAAAGCTTTGTCGATTATCCATTTGCTTTAAGTGTCCCTTTTGTTAAGCCACCAATTTTTAGGTCATCTCTGCAGTTTAATCCAAAATAGCTGTAACAAGTACTAGCCCTTGAATATAAGCATCACCTACAGATGTAGGAAGCCGATGGCAGGTGTGCTCATTGTACTCTGCTGTGAAGATCTTTGCACTTTTTAAAAGCGATTCGGTGCAACCTAGGACAGGGTCTGCATTGTCATTAATGTTAAAATAAATTAAATTTGCATTGAAACAACTCGGGGAGATCTCACTTATAGTGAGGCTGCCAAAGGCACTGCTGGTAGTTTCCTTTTACTTTATACTGGTCTAGACATTTGTATATTTATTTAGCAATGGGCAAATACAGATTAGAGGGCTGCAATGCCTTTCCTATGAAGAAAGATCGAGAGAGTTGGGTTTGTTTAACCTGAAGAATATAAAACTTTATTAGACTTTATTGCAGCCTTTCAATACTTAAAGGGGGCATTTAAGAAAGAGAGAGAAAACTTTTTTACTAAGAATTGTAGTGACAGGACAAGGGGTAACAGTTTTAAACTAAGAGAGGGTAGGTTTAAAGGGAACTTTAAAGGTCCCTTCAATCCAAACCACTGAATAATCCTATTTAATTATTCCATGTACAATGCAACAACTGTAATAGGACAGCTTGAAAGAGCACATCTGAGAGAGCTCTGGTGAGTTACAATGCCTACCGGGAGATTGGGAATGTCACTAAAACTCTCAAAACATGGAAACTGCATCTGGTTGTCCCATAGCCTCGGTGATCTATAGGACAGAAGATAAGGCATTGGCCATTGCCTCCAACTGCTGCTGTTTTATTTTTCTTGAAAACTGGCTGGTGGATAAAAAGCAACTAGCAGAAGAAGGTTCAGGGTTTTCATTCCTGTCCAGTTGTCCTGACTTTCTGTATTTCCTGAGCAATATATGGCTTCGTCCTTTTTGGTCCCCTTAGGCAGTTCCCTGGCCAGTATGTGATTTTTATGGAGGACACAAACACTTCTACTCACTGAATGGGTAACCTGCATGGGGAATTTTTCTGAGACAGTGGATACCTAAACAATATGCCCAAAAGCGCAGGTGCTAAACCTGCCAGAATGGGAGGATTACATCATTTGATAGGGTTAGCCTTCACTGACTTCCCCGAGTCAGAGCAAGATTTGAATCTCAGCCTTGCAACTGCTGTGCTACTGTCATAACTAAAGGGCTATCCGCTCTTGTCCTTTGGAATTTCCTACCAACAATTATAAGCTTGGTTAATAAACTAGATGGTATAACAGCGAGTTATTTAACTACTAATGAGTAGAGGGAAGCTACTTTCAGAAATAGTGCTTATGAATTATGACTCCATTATTCTAACCACATTGGCGAGTTAAGGCTAAAGCAGGATACACCTCAGGTACACCATGTTTATCCAAAGGAATAATCTAGGTCATAAATAGGTAACTGATGTCAAGGCCCGAAGAATCAGGACTTTTGAAAAGAATTGATCATAAAATCTGAAACTATGCAAATGTTGACAAAGATGACTTTTTTCGATAAAAGTATAGGCAGGCTGAGGTTGAGAGCAAAGGAATTCTTGACAGTTTGCCCAACCTCTTCCTCTCATTTCTTAAATAATGCATGATTTGAAATGAGAGCAAGTCAACATCTCATTATCTGATGTACCCTCCTCTCACAAGTCACATCAGCGTGCAGATTCCCAAAGCACTCATTCCCAAAGATACAGCAAACTTGTCCAAGCCGTTAAGAGTATCAAGAAACATTTTATACAACATGCTACCAGAAATAATTTCACACACAATGTCAAGTTCATGGTAAGTATATTTGGTGGCAAGAGCTCCTAATAAATTACAAAGCCAGAGAAACCAAAGGAAAAGGAGGCTTTGCTGCAAAGGGACTAGCATTTTCTTTGTCTAAAGTTATGACATTTTGCCTTTGGATGATTTTCTTGGCAAATAATATAGACCAGTGTCAGAAGGGGAGGAGAAAAAGGGAGACTGTACAATACTTTCTATTATATGTATCACATGATGTCTTTTGGTTCAGTAGACATAAACAGCTTTAAAGTTCAAGGCTAATTCAAATTGGATTTTAGAAACACAAAGTCTGAAAACATTTGCACCAAACTAAGGGATTACACTCTTATCTTATCCTTAGAAAAGCTTTTGAAAAAAATATGGTAGCTCAGATTTTAAATTGGGTCTTCAAAACCCTCTTGTCTGTAGCTGTGTCATCTGCTTGGTTGCCTATTGTCAAAAGGTAAAATGTCTTATAGAAAGAAGGATTTGCATAAATTGCTATCACCTGCTGGCCATCCCAGGTTAATGAAAGTGAGGAAAAAAATAAATGCATGAAGCCTTTGAGCCTAATCTTTCTTGACTGTTTCTGTGCCAAAACAGATGAGCAAAATATTACTGTGGTTGTCTTCTTAAACTTGCAGACCACTTACAACCCAGGCCCAGTCTTGTCCCTTGCTATCTCTGAAATCTTTATCTCCATCTACTGAAATCAGTTATCAGAACGTGGAGGAACCTTTTCATAGGACGGATGCTTTTAGCCTTCTGCTCCCCACACGCACCTTTAAACTAATAGTACAGGAAACTGTGGGAATGAGCTGTGCTAAAAGCAAGTTAGCCCTTAGTGGTTTGTGTAGAACATACACAGCAATCGGACAGTCAGGCTACAAATAACACATGAACAAAACGAATATTAGGCAAATACTCATACTGTGAGGTAATTGTCCATCTAGCAAAGAGGCAATCTACAGTTACCTAAGGGTTAGTTACAGAGGTGGCAGAGTCAAACTCTTTGCAGCCCTGTTAGATGACATACCAAAGACAGTGATCATTAGCTGTGGCCTGGGAGATGAAGGTAGCCTGAAGAGGTTGTGGAACCTTCACACTTGGTGTTTTTTTAAGACTCAAGAGGACCATGCCGTGACTGATCTGAGAGTAGGTTGGTGATAGCTGCAGTTTGAGCTAGAGGCTCATAAGCTAGACTTGCTTATGTCCCAGTCACCATTTTTGTGATCCTATATAATGCCAAGTAAGAAAGTTAACACAGTGACTATAACGATATACCCAAAAGATAATAAAAAGTATAGCAATTGTGAAAGCAGCAATTTTGTTCAGAAGGATAAAGAATGGTTCTGACAGTTTACTACTGGTCTTTTACCAGTCATGTCAAATGCATTGGTTTCTATAGTGTCTGCTCTTTCCTGTTTAGGTGATTCACAGGCACCTACTATTAATATTCATGAAGATTTTATGTTAACATCAGAAGAAGAAATCACAAAATAATAGACAACGCACACTTACAGGTGAGTCTAATTTCAAAAGAAGTCTCCACACTGTCGTCTATTGTCTAAGAAAGTTTCACAAGTATTAAAGTTTACTCTCTTTTGTACAGGAGAAGGAAGGGGAAATTGAATTATTGTTGAGGAGTTTTAAACAGCTGTGAGAACCAAAAGATTGCCTGGAAATCTGATAGAAAATGTCACTTCCGTGTGCCAGCCTTTTATCTTTTATGTGCTCTAACAAATATACTATCACTTATGTTAAACATTGAACTATTATAATACTGAAACCCTGGATTATACACTGTATAGTTGATCTGTGCATGAAAAAGGTTTGATGCACAGCTGCATTTTGGCACATGGGCAGATCAACTACGCTGTGCTGATACTACTGCTCGGTTCATCTCAAATGCACTCAGCTCACTGCCCGTGAAATGCAACGCAATGCATATATTTCTTTCAGGAAAGTCTCTGATTGATCAGTAGAAGACTTATACCTGACTATATGAACAAGCATATGGAGCTGTCTTGTTATACATGCAGTGCAAGGGATGCCCACAGAAGGTTAATCCATTCTCAGAAGTTGCTAAGTAACAACACCCTGAGCTCAGGATCACTAATTACTCAACAGCTCATCTCCAAAGACTTTGACTTGTGTTTTATTGGCTGAACGTCACTATTTCTTAATAGTCTATTCAGTCAGTAGGGGTTGAGGGGGGAAGAGAAAGCACTGAGTTGATTTAAATCAGTAGAGAATATGACTTGTTAATTCAAACTTCAGAACTGTGAGACATCTCACTAAAAACTCCCAAGTCATGAGAAAACTCACTGACTTCTGGACTAGCATATACTAATATGCCAAATGTTAATCACTCCAGCTACAATGGCACTACTTCTTCAGAATGCACAAAATTCTTCAGAAGACAGGTGAAGTAAGTTTGATTTTGTCAGGCTATCGTGTGAGTGCAGTATTACACAGAGGATGGAGTGCACTTATGTTTTGCATATCCTAGGTACATAATTTTTGTTTGCTGGAGGTTATTTTCTCTCTACCAGAGGTTTTTTCCTCCGCTTTTTAAAAGAAAGAATCAATCAAGTCTTCTCCCAGCACACAGGTAAATAAACTCATACCAGCAGTGGGATTAAAGTCAAAAACCTAACCAGCATTCTTCTGTAAATACCTAAGATTAAAATAAACATATTTTTACTAGAAGTCTTTCTGACACTTGAGTGCTGTGATATTTCTCTGCCTCTCACTGACATAGGCATCTTTTGTCAGCAAATACTGTAATACACGGCTTTAAGATTCAAAATAAAGTTCTAGCAATTCTTTACATAAATTAAGAATAATATCAAAACCTGTATTTGGTTCATAGGCACTATTATAATATTAGAGAGTAATGGTGTACAAAAAAAGAATAATAGCTAAAGCTTATTTGGTGTAAATATAATAGTTATTTCAAAAGCGTTTAAAAACAATATAAAAGATACCAATTCATGTAAAACATAATGAACATGCGATTCCTTGCAGTGAAGAGTTTTACAAGAGTTTATCAGGGAACACATCTGAACGTAGCTGAAATAAAAATCAATAGAATTTGTTGCATAACTTAGACATAGCTTTATGCTCTTCTATTGAAATGAATATATGGGCTAGCAATTTATATGCCAAGTCTCAGCTCTCAGGGATTAGAAACAGCTGAGATATACTGCAACACTGAGGTTATGATGTGAAAATGCTGACAGACTCAAATAAAATGGCACTGCTGCTACATCAGGTGGGAAACTTGATCCATGAACTATTACTGGTTGGGTGTAAATGTCTGAATACACAGTTTCAGTCTAAAGAGCTGAAGTTTACCCAGAGAATGTTACTTAGCCTGTATCTCTCTGTTTACAGTACTCTTCAAAATAATATCATATCTGAAGAGAACTTCAAACCAGCTGCTTCCAGAAAAAGTATGCTGTAGTGGATCACCAGCACAAGGCTTGCATGACAGCTGAGCCTGCTTAACACCTTAAAGAAGGGATTAGCAGATGTATTTTCTCAAGCACTGTGTGTGAGTCTCCTTCCTTCCCCTTCAATTCTCTCTCAGCATCCACAGCGCTGTGGTCCCTGCCCTGCTCTGGTACCCCCTGTCCCGTGCCCACCACACCTGGTTGTGGCACCCAGCTCTCCAATTCAGAGGCAGCCCAGTGCAAAAGGATGTTCTTTATAAAAACAGTTTTTTTGCTGTGGCCTTTCCCCAAAGCTGAAATGCCTCGATTACGCAAAAGCTCATGGCTAGACCCCAGGCTAATCCCTCTGGATGCAGGTGTTGTGGCTTTCACTTGGTAAAGCTTGTCAAAGTCATTTTACAGTGCAGCATGTTCCTCTCACCAAGGAGCTCTTCTCAGCAAGTCCTGACCATCCCAGGCAGTTGGAAAGGAAAAAAACAGCCACAGTTACTGCATTTGATCCCCACAGAGATCATTACATTTTACTGTTTCCTCAGGCCATGGTTAAATTTGGTTTGTGGTGCCTTGGGACTGTAAAGATACATTTTTCTTTCATGGCACATCTCTGTTTCCTACAATACTTCCCCAAAGTACAAAAAAGTTGCAAAATAAAAACAAAATACAAGGAAGTGGCTTCCAAATGCTGTACTAAGCATGAAATTCCCCGAGGTGTGAGGTAATTGCAGCACCTGGCTGTCATGGTAACAGGCACGACTGCAATTAATAACATTTAAAGTGTGCTATATGGGGAAGATGTTAGCTAGAAGCCTCCGCCAGCCTGTTTGTTTAAAGCCACTCCTGCCTTCCCACTTACCCTATCTGAACCCCTCCTGATGCATCTCAGCCAGGCATCAGATTTTCTTCAGAGATTTCAAACCGTTATGCAAAGCCACTGCCAGACGTTCATAAACAGAATGATACTGAATTTCTCTGCCCTAAGGAATAATACCAAACACTTATAATTTGGAGAACGGAGCATTCAGTTTTCTGTAACGTGTGCTCTTGAATACCAGGAACTAATCTAATATTGCGTAAACCTCCTTTCACTGCCCGGCTTTACAGCTAGCACATCAGCATGGTTTTCCAGCCAATGTCATGCTGCCCTGGAACTGGGAAAATCAATGAAGGTTAAAATCACACACATGAAGGCATTGTGTTGATCTGCACTACCATTAATTTAAACCATTTGGGGAGGCTAAAAACCAACCCAATTATTTTCTATTTGCAATTCTAGTATAGTGCTAATACACAGAGCAATACCTAGTATATAAGGAAATGTAAACCTGTCAGTTTACTGCTAAGTGACCCAGCTTATACAGATGTAATTAGAAAGTTATTAAACCAGAGTCCCTTTAGCCATGGCTTCAGCTGAACAGCTCTGCTACTAATACTATCCATTAAACTGCATCCATTTATAGCTTGAGCACTATCACTTTTTAATAGCATTACTCCCAACAATCAACCAGCATATGCTGTTTTGAGCATTAATCCTTGCCCACCATTGACTATGTGTAAACACAATGTAAATTAAAATTGAAAGAACCATAGCACTATCCTTGCAGGTTGTGATCAGGAGGTACAGCCTGTCTTTGAGGTGTGCAGGAGCCAAGGGCCAGACCTGCTCCCTCCTCAACAGTGCGTGAGAGGCTGGAGGGATCACATGGCATAACTGGATATGAGAGCTCATCCAGGGTAATGTCCCACCTGGGGCACGGGCTTGTGCCATGTCACCTCTAAGCAAGCTTGTGAGCTCCTTGCCCCTTGGTGGTAATAATGATGCTTTTCCCAGATGCTTTTCAAGAGTCTGTAGCTGAGAGGGCAAAGTTTAGCAGAAATCAGCCAGGTAACCCTTACAGCAAGGTGCCCCTCATTTTTTTCTGGGGCAATTTTTGCCCTATACCCATCCTTTCTGTTAACAAACCATAGGATCACAGAGGGAAACTGATTCAAAACCTAAGTTAAACACATAACCAGATACCACGTCTCCTCTGTCTAGTCCTTGAGAACGGTTGAATCCTGTCCCCAGGAAAAATGTTCTCATTCCACCAACCCCTCCAGACATTTCTGAAATTCACACCTGTACACGTCTATACAAGAGTTCATTAGACCCACAAAAGAATCTCCAAAATGAGTTCAACTGGAATGCAAATGAAGGCCTGTTGCAAAAACACAAATTCCCTCTTTTTTGAGTTGACCTTTTCTATTTTGATCCATACTGACCAATCTGTATTAGCGTGAGAAACAGCATTTCAGTTGTAGCTCTTTTTAAAAGCAGATATTTTCCTAACTCCTTGCTCTATCTGTGGGAAGGTACAGTTACTAGACATTATATCTAGAAGCATCCAGACCTCTGAGATAGTACTGCATGGAATAGTTTAATTAGGTAATGGTACATCAGTATTTTTAGGAGAACCTTCATTTATTACATGGAAGTGATCATAAAAGTTGAATGAGCTCTGGAAATAACTTGTTCTTTTCTGAGACTATTCAAAACCTCATCTTTATTTTTAGATTTAAAATCTATCTTAATTTTAAACTGTATAGATACAGTGTATTTAGAACATACATAATTAGAAATGAGAAGTCTAGATTGCTCTAGATCAGGAGATGTAAAATTTTCCTTAAGACTGACAGTTGCATTGAATGTGGTTTACCATTGGAGACAAAATATTTCTTCATAATAAAATGGCTTGCTTCTCAAATTCTTTCAGGTATAATTATCTGCCAATTGGTTGTGCTAGATCTAACCAGAATTCTATAGATCCAGGACAAACAGAAATAGAGGAACTGTCCTCATTTAAAATAGCCTCTAGTCTTTTCTCTCCGCCTTCCCTCCTGCACAGGATGCGATACTGAACTCTAAGCCCAAAGGTCACATCGACTACTCGTGACCATACCCATAGGTTCCATGCACTGACAATCCCGCTCTTCCCATACATCTGTGGAATTCCTTTCGCTTTGCTAGGTGCTATAGAAACTCTGTTTCTGATTATGGAGCTTTCTAGGCTGATTTTATCTAAAAGCTTGCTCATTGAGACCTAGACATTTGAAAAATGAAAGTATTCAGCTCCTACATCCCAAAAGTATGAAACACTAAGGTACAAAAAGAGAGTCTGCATTTCTTAAAACATTACTAAGAAAAGACTGCGAGTTCCAGCAGGTGAGGCTCCCTGGCATTACACAGTGGATGATCTTAGAAGCAACAAACTGAAGAAGTTATGCAGTGCTAAAATACTAATAACTGCATCAGGACCATAGGTTTTGAAGCACTGAGTAGTGTATGTGCACTTTCTCACTAGAAACACATAAGTGTGTACAGAAAATATTAATGTGGAAAGAATCAGTATAGAAAACCCCCAGCATATAGACTACTTTATTGCAGCAGGGTCTCTTTAACAATGCAGAGAAGCAATCTTTAAACACAGAGGTGAGCAATCTTAATTGCACTGTCCCTTGAAATAAAAGTAAAAATACAGCATGGACCACAGTATAGCATGATTTTAACTAAGCTGCATAAAATTCTTGCACCGTTGGCTTACCATTATGTTCTCTACATGAGGCATGTATCAGAAAAGAAAATTTTTGTAGGAGAAAATTCTCTTTCAATTTCTATTTGTTGAATAGTGATTGTGTTTGCACTGAAGATTCTAAGTGTCTCACTGAATCAGATGCTTTACAGTTACTCATAGCAGTTGACTATATATATCTGTTTTACAAGAAAAGGACAGAAAGGGTCTTCTCCAAAGAGAACTCCTGAGCCTGCTCATTACCCCATTACAATCCATATAACCAGGACGGACCTGGTATGGCAGCTTGCTGACACATTGCCATAAGAACTACCTGCACACATTGTAATACATTTCAGGCTATTACCAATAAAAGTCAAGTTCTAACATTTATAGAAGTCATAAATATCCATAAATAAGAGAAATAGAGCCTGCTTTCCTAGGCCTTGTCTCCCCAGTGATGCTTTTTCTTTTTCAGAGTTGTTAACAATCCTGTGTCCAGGAGCTGTTCATCTCTCTGCACTCATTGTGCACATTTCTGTTTGCCTAAAGTAAATGTAAAACTTTAACTCAAGGTCTTTAACAGCATTCTTCTTCCTTCCGTGATTTTGACACCTCAGTTATACTCTGTGTTTTAAAAGGAAAATTCTTAGATGACTTGACACAAAATAGTTCAGCTTTGATGTTTGTATCAGGGTATCAGGAGCTGCTTCCCTCCCACTTATAGTATAAAGCCAAAACTGGTACAGCAAATCAAAATTCTTTTCCTCATACTGCAGCTAAACCATTCCAAATGAATAAATGCACAATACAAATAAATGTTCTTAAATTTTTCAAAGCAGAAATGTAAGGTGTTCTTAGAAAGCCAAAATTTCCTCTATACTGGGCACCCTTTTACATATTCTCTTTTACATTGACTTCAGCCATTGCAGCCACATTCCTAAGTCTGCCTGGACATTTTAAATTCTTCCATTCAACCTTGGCACAGCAGCTCCTAATAGATGCATTTTGATGGTTTAATACATTTATGCAAAATTTTTAAGTCACTTGATTTAGGTAAGATCAGTGTAAACGGAGAGAAGGCTCGGGTGCCGTACTTAAAACTGTTCAACCCCAGCAGTCTGATCTCAGCACCAAAACTGACATAAATGTGCCTCACTACCTTGATTTAAAGAGCTGGTAGGCACATGCAACTCATCCTACCTCAAGACATGGAGTGATAAGTACTTGGAGAATTCTACCTATTTGAACACTTAAATACAATCCTTGCTGCCTAACTGGATTGCTACAGTGACAAATGTGAGCTTGGAGCTGGAAATTCCATTGAAGCCACAGCCTTAAAGATGAATCTGCACTCCAGATCAATGGAGTTTACTTAAGCATAAAGGTTGTGTGTAAGGATGATGGGCAACAATCTATTGCCCAGCTGGGGCTGACACACCTTTCCAGGAGGCCGTTCACTCTCTACCAAGTTAGGTAGAATGTATGTCACCCAAATACAATTTTAAACTAGCAGACAAACATGAAACAAGTGTCTGTGTGATGATCAAGCTAGGAATTTGTGTCCTGCTTTGAAAGCCGATAATACCTCGACTACTAGCTTCAGACTGATATTTCCTCTTGCAGGTAGCCTTGTTCATCTGTCCTTGGATTTTACAGCTTGTCCTGTCATTTGTGCTGTCATCCTCATGTTTGTTCCTTCATTGCCTATATTTGTTCCCAGGTCTCATCCTATCCTGCTGGTATCTATAATCCTCACCTCATACCAGACTTGCCTTGCCCCTTGATTTGATTCTTTCATGACTCCTCCAGTTCTTCATCTTGTTTGTCAAGATTTGCCTTGACTTCTTTCACTTTGGTTCTACTGAGTTTAACCAACAGGCAGGACTACCTGTATCCTAGTCATGACAAACTGAATCAGACTATAGCTTGCTTCATCTGCTTCCACCAAGTTTGAGAGCCCTGACTACCATAAATGTATAATGAAAGAAACTAGTTGAGACTGTGACGTTGTACACTCTGCTTGGTGTCATTTTTTTTTAATTGAATGTAACATGATGAATTTTGGGAATGGCACATCTGCTCTCCTTCACAATTTCAAGGGGAATGTTGGAGCCAAGTTAAAGAAAAAAAAAAACGTATCAAAAGCTATTAAACACAAATATACCATCTGTGGTTCAGGAAGTCCCTGGACTGCAAATCACCAAAAGCTGGGGAAATGCATCAGCAAAGTGTCACTACACACTGGCCCAACTCCACCTGCTGTTGCTTGCAGTTGGATGCAGACTTAAATGGTCCAAGAAACATATTTTCATGTTCTCAGGTAGCCAGGGGAAAATCATCATCAACTCTTATAATCAGCTACTGGGGAGGGGGGTGAATCTGGAAAACTGAAGTCAGAACTCTTACCATTTGCTTAGTAGAGCCGCTGCTTCAAGTACCTCTGCAGTTGCTGGAATGCCAAAGAACTGACTGATGGCACCAATGGACATCTTCCAGAGCAGCAATATCCTGGTATGAGTGTCCCCCCATAAAGTTTAAGGTAGTGCATTTCCAAATGACCTGCCTCGCAGTCAGATAGAAGATGGTGGTGGTGGGAAGAGGGACTTAAACCCAACCACTATGTGGGAGGGAAGGCAACAGAGGACACTGGATTGGATCAAGGGGGGAAGGAGAGGACAGCCAGATTGGAAACCCACACTCACACCCCAGCCAACAGCACGTGTCTTTTTTGCAAGTTAGAGAAACCACAGAAAAGCAATACACCATACATCGAGGGAAAGCTGGAGTTTTAAGGTCTCCATTAGCAGAGGAGGCCAGAAAGAATAGTCCCTGAGTTGGGCCATGAGTTTGGATGACACATGCCGCAACAGAGATGAACCTCCTGATAGATGGTGTGTCTCCCCAGTTTCAGAAGATGCCTCTCCTTGAAGCACCCCTAATGGGAGGTGTAGGATTAAATAACATGTTGTGGAGCCTTGCTAAAGAAGATCACTCCATTTCTTCACAACCTGTGAAACACAGAGCTAGACTGTGCACTGAAGGAGCAGTGGAGCCTGTTTCAGCTTCTAGCAAAGTACAACACCAGACAGGATTCAAGCTGGGGTAGCTCAAACCCTGACTCCTAATCCTGTTCTTTCTGAAAGCAGATGTGTTTGGTTTATGCTTGCCCTTCAGTTCTGGCCCCAAGTACCCAAGAAAGGAGTGCGCCAAGGACCCAGACATGTGGCAGGAGGTGCTGGCTGTAGGTGAGGAGGCATCACGGCACGGACAACTGACACGTACTCCAGCCTGGAGCTGTCTGGGGATAACCCAGGCATCTGGCAAGTCTATCTGCAGCAATGTTCTACACCATTTGACCAAGATATTATCTTTTCTCCCTCCGTGTGACTCCATGCAGTGACCTAGTGGACCCCTAGGAAGAGACCAGCTCCAGTGCAATTAGTATGAACATCAGAAAATGTCTCCCCATCACACAACTCCATATAGCCAGGGCACAGCTTGAACATGTTTATTCTGTGCAAAGCTTATGAAGAATTTGCATTAGAAAACAGAGACAAATGGAAATTTTGGCTTTCACTGCTGTTTTTAAAGCAAATGTCACCCAAAGAGCTATTTACCTATTATCTAGATTCTGTTGTTGATAATGCTAGCTTTGCAATATGAATTTTTAAAATTTATTTTAAAGCAATATTAGGAAATGCATTTTGCACTGTGTAATTATATTAATAAAGAAATTTTTGATGTTAAATATTTATTCTTCTCTCACTGTAATCACACTTTTGATGCTGCATACATTTACAACAAAAAATGCATTTTCAAATGTCTTCAACCTGGTTTTATGATTATTTGTTAATCACAGTCCATTAAAACCTTAAGGTTTTGAGTGCAGGGTTTGCGGGCTTGTTTTTTTGTTGTTTTTGGCTTGGTTTTTTTGCTGTTATTTTGAATGGTCTGTTTTGCTTTGGTTGGCACAGTGAAAAGAAAAAAGCAATTTGAGTTTAGCATGTAGAATTTAACTAAGCTTTATTTATTTTATTGTCAGAAGTAATAATAGGGAGTAATTTAAGTACTTTGAAGATGTGCATTTAGTGGTCTTTGAAGCATAATCCCATTAAGATTAATAATGAATTACATCTGAGAAAGACTATGTCCCTTAATGCTAATGTCTTTTGCAAGGTGGATAAATCGCTCAATTTAACAGCAAAGATGAATGTGCAGAGGAGCTGTAGTTACACTGGCTTATTTGATGCTGGGAGGTTCTAATTTTGGTGGTGTTGTTTTGTTTTGTTTCTGTCTAAAAGACCCAGTGACTCATGGTCATTGAGGGATGAGCAGCTCCCTTGACTAATCACTATCTACTTCCCATGACTCCAAACCTCGCTGGTAATCATTCCACCACTGCCAAAGACTTCACTTTTCCCATCAGGTCTTGGTCACAGTGTGCACAGCAAACCTGAAGCAGCCAAGGTGGGCTGAAGGGCTAAGCAATGAAGAGAATGTAGATGGCCTACTTCTAATTTGACCCAATAAGCTGTGCTTCTATGTCCCAGGTGGTCTTTCATGGAAACCAGCATTGAGAATACCAACTTCAAACTTCACTCAGCAGTGCTGCAGTGCTCCACAGGGGAGACGTTCTGCTGCTTTACCTTGAATGGCAACATATTTTTATTGCATGCATAGCTATGCAGTAAAAGGTAGAGAGATGTAAAGCGTGGCCTGACTCTTTTAAGAGCAAGAGGGATGCACCCAAAGACTGAAACAGAGCCTGCGAAGTAAAGCACTACGTTATGATTTTTTCACCAGACAGCTACCTGTTCCCACTTGGGTAGGATAAACATCACTAAACACCACAGGAGGAGAACCTCCTCCTGTACCCTGCTATTACATGTGTGTCAGTCAGCTAACTCTTCATCTTGCTTTAATTCTAAGAGCTAAAGAGATACCATTACACACTGGTCCAGGCACAAAAACAGTGCTGCTTTGCCCAACAAATAATGGTGTATGTCCCTTCTGACCAAATTGAAAAATCAGTTCAAGGGGGTAACAAACCTCACAGTATATGCAGTCTCAAAGCACCCATTAAAAATACATTTTTATGTTGTTATTGCTTACTAAGATAGATCCATTGATTTCTTTCCCTCACATCTGAGAAGCAATTGCAGACTTATATTCAGAAGAATGCACAGAATATGCTTGAAAAGCTAAGCATGAAGAATCAGTTTAGATTTCATCGAGTGTGAATTTGGGGAGAAAAATTATCCCTCCACCTTCTTGCTGCTAATGCAGTAGGGTTTATTTTTGAATGAAGGCAATATGAGCTTAAATTAAATGTCAAATATAATTTAACATTAAAGCATGAAGTGGCTGAGCGTGTGCGTGTCAAAACTAGCAGCTCTTCTGAGTGGTTAATTGCTATCTACAAAATAATAACCTATAAAAAGATCTCTCATTTTCAGCAGTAAGGCTTAAATTTACTGTACTGGAATAATTCTAACAAAATAGAGCTTAGAAGCCTTTTTAGTCACCAATGCCACATGAAGACACACAATGCCAAATAAAAACATCTGCAATCTGGCTGCCTACTTCTCTGGGAGATGTCTAGACTCCTTTTATAATCAGCAATGAGAAATAGACACTTCTAGGCTGCAGTTCAACTTGTCCTAAACTACATATCTAAAATAGGCCAGAAGAATCACATCCGAAAAGTGCCTGTTCCTCTCCACTAACTGTAAAGGAAGCCAGGAGTGATTATTTCAGAGGCAGAAAGCTACAAGGCAATGTGTAGTTTTGATCATTTTCTGCCAACAGGATCAACTGACCTTGCAATTGCCTTTTTTTTTTTTTACTTTTTCTTTTTTTTTTCTCCCCTCTTTTTTCCACAGACACCTGATAGGTAACTTCTATTACTGTTACAAAGTGTTTTTTTTATGCAACATGCTGCCCACTTTAGACAGTAGTGAAATCCTTGTAAACGAAACTCTACATTTGAGGTTTCAGCTCTGGGAAGACATTACCAATAATCAAAAGAGCTAAAACTGAGCAAAACTGTTGCAATGGACCCAATCTTCCATGCATACGTACACCTGTTTAATTCTAGCCATACAAACATATCCCATAACAAATCCCATAAGACAGACCTTTATAGATGACTTTTTAAATAAGTTGCTGGCTACCAGTGGGCTAAGGTCTGTATGCTGTAGTACAATGGACTGGTTGGAAACCTCCACTGAAATTGAGTTCTATTAAAAGGAAGAGGCAGTTTCAATAGAGGAAAACAAAATGGAGGACAACACATGCCTTTTTTATTGGTCATAACTTAAGTTATGACAATTTCCCTGTTTTCT
>VZRU01016793.1:277209-367895 GCA_013398155.1 Pedionomus torquatus | reverse complement strand
TTTTTTTTTTTTTTTTTTTTTTAATAAACGTTTGTGTTATACTCAGTTTCAGAGACAGAGAAGTCTCTGTTAAGAGGCAATGGAAAACTCTGAGATAGAGTAATTGGAAATGTGTCCTTCTGCAGCTCCTACTGCTGGTGTTCAGCAATAAAAAGAGAATTGCAACCATGAATCACAAACACTACTGTGCTGTCTTAATACTGCCTTTCAAGAACTGAAGAGACAAATACCACTTAGTCAAGGAGAAATCCTCATATATCTGATACACCTCCAAATGCTCTGTGATTAATCTTTTTTCTTAAAAACAAACAAAAGAAAACAAACACTGGTTGAACAAAAAAATCCCACATCCGCCAATCTAGATTTCTAAAGCTTTGATGGAATGAGGCCACTGGTGAGCAACAGTAGAACTTTACATGGAAAAAATCCCAAACACTTTACCAAAGCTATCAAAAGAGCTATTCTTTTAGGTAGTTTTGGAGTAAATAAAACAACACTTAGTCCTTTAAGTGATTTGTTTGCATTAAATGATTCATTTGCATTTATTTGTCTAATCCCAGAGAGGTTATTGTGCCACAGCATACTCACACATTCAATCAGGCTATTCTTTAAAGCCAAGTACTGTGGCTTCTGAAGTAGGAGTGTGGATGCTGGATTTCAGCAGAGTTGGAATCCACTACATAAACTGAAAGAGTTTGCTATTCTGTATTGTCCGTATCATGCTTGCTTGTTGAAACAACATCAACCTTTGAGCAGTGGGAAGCGGGTGGCTTGGGGAGCAGAGGGATTCCTGACATGTCGCGTGGCCCTTTGGGAATCACTGTGAGATGTGTTTGCAGAAGCACTGGTGGCTGCCACTGTTCCCACTGTGAGCGCTTTTTGAACAGCTTCCATAATCCTGAAGAGGCTGATGGCCCCATAGTGCTAAACTGGAAGGCAGGCAGAGTTTCAAGTGCAGATCCCTCCCCAAAATCACACACACCCATCGTAGTTCAAGGTAGGACCTGAGTTTTTGTTTAGGCTGGTTATAGCTGCCATTTCTTCCTAGGTGGTCTTGCTGCTTTTCTTGCCCCATCACCAGCTCTCATCTGGATCAGGGGGCTGAACTGGTAAAAGACCATAAAAAAAATATGAAGTGATCAGATTTTTGCCCATTTAGCACCCTGAGCTAGTCCACCACGACTGAGCCCAGACTTAACCTAAGAAATAAAAATGGAAGCACTTAGCTGGGGTAGGAAAGAAGAACATTTTTACAGTTTTTAATTTTTCAACAATAGAGATAAACTGAGGGTGTGGTTTAACTCTCTCTCTCTCTCTCTCTCTCTCTCTCTCTCTATCTATCTATCTATCTATCTATCTATCTATCTATCTATCTATCAAATAAGTCCTTCCCTGTGTGCGATGCTTTAGGAGTTCTGGTTGAAAAAGACACTTACGTAAGCACTAATGCAATCTGAATAAATGGTGGCATTTAGACAGGGGTAATGTCGGGGGGTGGGTGGTGAGACAGCCATTACATAATGTAATTGGAGATTTATCCACCAAAGCTTCACATTTTGAGCGGGACAAACTGGACGTCCCAGAAACCAGCAGTTAAACAAACACTGAATTTGTAAACCCATTCAGAATTTGTAAAAAGTATTGTTGTTTTATTACTGTTATTTATCTTGATCACGTTTGTTCTGCTTAGAAGAAATAAAACACAAGCGCTCTTTGCTTTAATTGCTGGGCCTATTCTTTAGTAAACAATGAAAAGTGATTAGAGATGTTTTTTGGCATGCACAGTCCAAAACCACCTAGTGAGAGTTCAAAGAACAAAGCAAATGCTTATTGGAAGAAATTACTCAGCTAACTAAACTTGTATATCTTTGAGTCAGACATTTTTTCAGCATCTTTACCCCATTTATCAATGCACAATTACTGTCACTATTGTGTTGTGTCATTAGGCGTAAGGTTACAAGTGCCAGTCGGAATAAAAAAATTGCAGTAATGTTGGCATAATTTTTCATTATCATCTTCATTAACCACAGCTAGTGGGAGTAGGAGTTTATCCTTGCTGTTGTCATCGTCATGACAACGCTTCCAAAGCTTGTCTGCCGAGAGTTCACCAGATACAAAAAACTGAATGTCCTCATTATTCCGCTTCTCACACTCTCACCCATGCCAAGGGTGATCCGAGATGCACAGGGCCCTTGATTTATCCCCTGTGATTTCTCTTGACAGCCTGGTATGGTGTCTCAGCTTAAGGCAATCGGTCTGATTTCACAGTTTAATTACTGCTAATCTGAAGGAGCGTGGCCAATGCTAATGAGCCAGCAGCAATCAAAGCAATAATGGCTAAACTCGCCCTGTTTCATTCTTCCCTTTTTATTAAAACACCCCTGCCCTGAAATAAGCAAGTAATTTCTTCTTCTCTGCACAACTGCATGAAACGAACAGACGAGCCTCATGTACAATTTGGTGTTATTTCAGAAGCAGACTGTAAGATTCCTTTATAATTTGCACTTAAACCTGTTTTATGTTAGTTTCCAAACAGCTTTGATTCAAGAAAAGAATCAATAGCTGGACAAGACTCATTAGTGGACCACTGGCTCAACTGCAGAACATCCACAGTGGCATGAGGGGGCCAAATTTGGGATGGAGGTCTCCTTGATTTTTGCAGCTGAGCTTCACTGAATTATCCAGTGAATTAAAATATCTGAGATGGCACTGCAAAAGAGAACCTAGAATACTCAGAAAGGACTCTATTGTAACAGAAATTAATTATGAATCTGGATAACAATCTACCCTGTGAAATGATCAGTACCCTCAAGTTAACACCACCCAATGGCAGCAACTTGCAGGTTCTCCCTTTTCCTGAGCTTTTCTCCTATTGTTGAAATAAATGAAGAAAATCATAGGAAAAAAATGAAAATCTTCTGGACTGATTCCTCTCTGTTACACTAGCCCAAACATCAGGAGTAACTCCAGGAAAACCAAAATAATCAGTCCCCCTATCTGTCTTTCCACGCGTCCATTGACTGTGTTACAAGTTCCTTTGGATGAATTTTCATTGAATGTTTCTTCCTCAGAGTAAAACTGCTGTCTAAAATACTTACCAAACTCTCCCGTGATGATTTGATTAATGTACAAAACCTTTTACATTTTAATGTTTCTCCAACCAAAAAGTAACATAGTAGAAGCAAGGGCCCCAACACCAGTATAAATGCTAGCTATTTCAGCAACGTTATACAGCTATTTCATGCTTACTCTGGTGAGACCCAAGCAGACTCTGGCCCATTTTGAATTAAACAGAATAACTGTGTTTCAGTTCTACTGCGTGTGATTTATGGGATATAAATAGAAGGTTAGGCAATATTTTGCTTGTTAAATGACACGGGAGGAAGTATGATAGAGAAATCAGCCATAAATAAGGTTTTTGAAGCATGTGAACTGCTTGTCTTGTGCTTGTCTCAAGTTTATCTGTCGTTACTTCAAATTTGGTGTTGCTCAGTTAACCTGAAGGAAAACAGCTTTTTAAGAATTTTGTGAGCGCCCAGGAATACCTGACCAGAGTGGAAAATCATGCCTTCTTTGCATGTAAAGGTGTTAGTAAACCAGTAAATATATAGAATGCATCATTTGCTTTTTACATCAGTGGTTTAACTGTACATGTGTAATATAACAAGACAGTGACACTTTATAGGATTAAGTCTATTGTAAATTATTTTATCTCAGCCATTCATTAAAGAGCTGTTCTATCAATGATTGTTTCACATACAAAATGCGTATTTAAAAACAGAAAAGTCCAGGCTATAATGCTACAGAGATTTATTATTTTTCAGGCTTTTTAAACCTATTTTACATGGCTTTTTTTTTAACTGTCTCACTACAAGAAAGATAATGCTATGGGTATTCACAAAATATGGCTATTTCCATAAGACACATGAGAGAGAGTGTCACAAGAGGGGAACGTCATTCTCATAATATTTTGTACTTCATCATAGCACTGTCAGAAGATGCCAATGGAGACTCCAAGTCATTTTAAAGAACCACTTCATTTACAGGGAAGGAGTTCACTCCTAATTAAGTTGGAAAGCCTCTGGGGCTTTCTCCAGCCTTTGCAATTCTGATTTCCTTGGAGAACTGGTAAATCTAAGAGATCCAGAGATTTCAGCGTGATTACGGCCCTGTTGACACAGACATTAAAACAGCGCTAGTCAAACTATGCCAATAAAGCTTACACACACACACACAAAAATATCCCTGTCCACAAAAGCTCAGGTAAACTGAACTAGAAGTCTACTGGTAACAACAGTAACATGGTGTACCTATGAGGCACAGGAGATCATACAGAAAAGAAGAGAAATCTACGTTTAAGATCTTGCTTGTCTCCATTAGTACACCTTCTCAATATTCATCTGATTTAGCTAGCTAAGAAACTCAGAAACCTTGGTGCAAAGTGAAATAAACTACCCGTGTAGAGCAGGGGACGGCAGAATTCCAACTGCAAATGAAAAAGTTACAACACTCTCCTCCTGTAGCTTAGAATGCATCTGTATGGCAAGAATGTAATCTGATGCCACCAGACTGATGTGGTATAGCTACGTGGAGGATCTCAAGCCCTGTAAATCAGCCCAACATTTGCAAAATAAAACTGACATAAAGGTAAATTCTCTGATTCGTTTCGCTGGAAAACTCCACAAACTGTATCAGTGCAGCAGGTGGAAGGCAACAAGGGAAGATGGCACAGTACTTATTTACACTGTTATAATAATAATAAAAAAAGAACATACATACAACTAGAAGATGACAATCAAATGACCTGAATTCCACTTAACCCCCTGTATTAGCTCATTCTGAGCTGATCTAATTATTACTACATAATAACATAGCAGTGGGTTGTCCATACAGAGGCACTGCAACGTAGAAGACAATGAAATATCCACTCTCAGTTGTGGTTCTGACTTGATTCTCTCCTTTTATTGAATATCCATCAGAAGGTCTAGGTTGATAAGAAGTTGTCAGTCAAGACAAAGCAGCAGACACAGGGACTCTGGCAAAATTGAGGCATTGTAAATTTGGGTCAAAGAGAGCAAGTTGCACTGAAAAGCTGCAACAGACCAGAGAACTAATTTTATGTAATTTTGAATAATGGAAAGTATCACAGTCATTGAATTATCCTTCTCTTCCCATAAATGGGAATTGCTAGTACAAGTTTAAAGCCTGTTTGGCACTAAAATGGTCCAGGCATCAAGTAAGGGATGTCATTAACAAATGCAGGTTATTTTAGTGAAGCGTGGTGTGATGACCCTGTGACAAAAGATGAGCAAAATCTTCTGAAATATAATGCAGGGACACATTAGTCCCACGGAGGCAATGCAAATCAGAGAATGGACTGTTAAGAAATCAGAGTTGATTTCCTTCTGGATGTTGTGAATTTGGAGGTCATCAGTTTTGGCTAGCTGTGGATCTAGCATCCTGGTGCTCTCCCCCAAAAAAGAATTTCTCAGATAATAATCTAGCCAGTGCTGCTGAGACTGCACTTCTTGCACAGTTTGAACTGGTTCAATTTTTATGTTATAATAAAGCAACTGCCTTCTATTATTGTAAAATAATGTTGCTGCTGAGTTTTTTTTTTGCAAGGCAGGACTGAGACAGCAGTAGTAGGTCACTGCCATGGAAAGAAGGGCTCTGAGGAATCACACAGAAGAATGGGAAGAGAGGGCATTTGAAGTGAACACAAAGAGAGAAACTCAAAATGAATAAAATTGAAGAGACTTTCAAACAGAAACAAACGTCAGAGGCAAAGGAAAATAAAAGAAAGCAAACTTGGTTTGTTTAGCAACCAAGACTAATTCCCCTTCCTGTTAGAAAAGACCTTCATAGATCAAAGTATTAGTGTGCTCTGAATTCCACTTGGGCAACCAGCAATATCCTGATTAGATTTGTATTTAAACAGAATTCTCATACATTTCAATTATCAGAATCATTGGAGCCAAGTGCTCTTTCAAGTTAGACCTAAATTATCCGTTCTCTAACTGAAAGTGAAAAGGCATACAATATTGATACCAAACATTGTTCTGTAGAGCCATATATACTTTTAACAGTCATGAGCATAAATGGAAGCATTCTGTATTCATACCATTCCACTAGTAAGCTGAAAATTTACTACAGCAAACAAAAGCAAGCACAGTCTTTTAATTGCTTTAATATTCAAAAGACAATCTTTCAGCCTAGTCTTCAAAATTGTTCTTCAGAATAATTACTTCTATGTACTCAAAAAGAAAAAAAAAAAAAAAAGTAAAGATACTACAAAATGTGTTGATTTTCATAGTTTGGGCTAAGCACCTTCTAAAAACAAGTGTCCTTGATAGCATCCCATTTGAGGGTCCCCCCAAATCAGGAGTCTTCTTCTACAATTACGTGTGATTGATTGGTTTGCATATTTGAATGCCCCAGTGGTGAACAGGAGTCTAAATACCTATTGAAACAGCCCTGGAATATAGGCATATTCACTGCTGCTGAAAAACAGCTGAACGTGTAACACCACCCAAACACAACAGAGAGGCTGGAAAAGTATCTCTTATAGAGCTCTGGGCATCAGAGGGAATTTTAGCTGTTTCTTAAATGCACAAAAAGATATATAAGGACAAAACATTCATTGTTCACTTAAAACTCATCAAAACATGGATTCTGTAAATAACTGCTTCTTAGCCTCAACACCTACACTTTCAATCTAGGATTAAAAAAATGACAAAGACCCTTATATTTTTTTATAATGTGGTCCCATTCTTAGGATAATGTCACCAGTACTTAAAAATGATGATTTTCTAATCTCCTGCGTTGGTTTTCTTACAGTGCTGTATGAGCTTTAATGTCTCAGCTTTTATTTGTTACTATTCAGTAGACCTTAGGGGTCACGCTGTCTGTAAAATTATGAAATGAGAGCAGGATAATGGGGAGAATTCATCAACATGGGAGACTTTTCAGTGAATAACTTCCAGATTCAGAGAACCACCTCCTCCTTCCTACCTTCCAGAATTTTACTGCTGAAAGAGAGGACTCTGAATCACAATATAGCAAAAAATATTTCCTTAGTGCTTGTTCCTATAGTGGACCTTTGACCGCTTTGTGACTGCTCCCATCTTCCCTACTCTGCCGCTGAAAGTGGCCTCTTTGCCCTCACTGTGTTTTCTCACAGGTTCCTAGAATGGTATCTGCACAACATCCTACTTCTACTTCTAGATATTTTCCTTATTATAGCAATTTTCTCCAAAGGATGACACTGTCAATCTCATCTGCAAGAAACAACGGAAAGCAAAATTGCTTAAAAATGTCATGGTCATCTAGATATACCCTTCTCATGTATTTCCTTCTCAATGTCCTCTATGACTCCCTGTTTCTGTGTTGTACTAAATGAAGTTACCTGAGCAAAGAGATCACCTTTTCCCTTATCTTACAAAAGACCCCCCAAATAATAATACATTATAATAATAATTAAAGAACAAAGACTAATCGTAACTTTTTCCTTATCCCAATGAAATTACAAGTGAAACAAATCTACTATTTCTTTCTAAACCAACACCAACAACATAATTGAATTATAGTTTCCTCTGGTTTGATAGTTTAAATAATTTTAGAAAAACACACACCTGCTGTTTCTACTGAATAATTTATCCAGAAGGTACAATGACCCTATTGAGATTCGTACTTCTCTTTGACAGAAAAATAAACAAAAATTGCAGTATAAATTTAGCAGTGAGGTTCAGATCTCATTTTAAGTAAGTAAAATATCTGGGCTGGAAAATTCAGATGTAATTCTTATGTAGAGTGGACAAAAAAGCGTTGGTCTGAAAATCATATAAAATGTAACAGTGGCATAAAAATACCAGGTCTTGCTAATCTTCTGTCTCTGGAAATTATAGTTTTATTTTTTTAAGGGCTAGTGCATTTTACTAGCCCATATGCCTAAATGACACTGGGTTTAGCTATCACAGAATCACACAGAATCATAGAATGATACGGAGTTGGAAGGAACTTCTGGAGATCATCCATTCTAATCCCCCTGCCAAAGCAGGTCCTCCTAGAGCAGATTGCACAGGAACTTGTTCAGGCTGGTTTTGAACGTCTCCAGAGATGGAGACTCCACCACCTCTCTGGGCAGCCTGTTCCAGTGCTCTGCCACCCTCAAAGTGAAGAAGTTCCTCCTCATATTTAGATGGAACTTCTTAGGTACAAGTTTATGCTCATTTCCTCTTGTCCTCTCACTTGGCACCAGTTAAATAAGACTGGTCCCTTCCTTTCGACACCCACCCTTTTAGGTGTTGATCAGATCTCCCTTCAGTCTTCTCCAGACTAAAAAGACCCAAGTCCCTCAGCCTTTCCTCATAAGAAAGATGTTCCAGGTCCCTAATCATCACCTATATGGTCTTCTGCTGTGCCTTTTCCATTAGTTCCCTGTCCTTCTTGAACTGGGAAACCCAGAATTGGACACAGTAGTCCCGATGGGGCCCCACCAGGGCAGAGTAGAGAGGCAGGATAACCTCCCTCAACCTAGTGGTCACACTCTCCTGATGCACCCCAGGATGCCATTGGCCTTCTTGGCCACAAGGGCACATTGCTGGCTCATGGTCATCCTGTTGTCCACCAACAGGTGTTGTCCTCCTGTTGTCCCAGGTCTTTTTCCTCAGAACTGCTCTCCAGTAGGTCAGCCCCCAACCTCTACTGATGCAGGGGGTTATTACTCCCCAGGTGCAGGACCCTACACTTGCTCTTGTTGAATTTCATCGGATTCCTCTCTGCCTAACTCTCCAGCCTGTCCATTGCTAGAGAGGGACAGGATCATCTTCATCGTTAGCAGCCATAACAGTTCAAGATGGATGTACAGAACCTCTGCAGAGCTGGAAGTGCAGCCCTGATAAGACCAGATGCAAACTGTTTTGTATTATCCAAAGCCTTTGAGCATGGTAGTTCCCCCTTCTACCCCTTCAGTATCAAACAGCAACTCTTTAAAAGGATGCCAGCAGTCTGCCTTCCATCCCCATGGCAATATTCAGCATTCACACTGAGGCACTATCTGGGGTGTGAGTAGGTGCAGCTGTCCCTATTGGTGTGGTCCCAAAACTCAGGTCTGCATAAGACTTCTCCTTCTCATAAGCACTGGTGGGTCTGCCAGCCTGTGACCCCCGAATTCAGCAGATGGCCATGTTTAGCCACCGAGCTGTGGGAATGACAAAGAGCAGGAAACCCCTCTCCTGAAACCATTAAGACAGCACTGAGACACTGTTCTAAGTAGGGCCTCTAGGATATTTAATAGATACAAATAAATAAATAAATAAATAAATAAATAAATAAATAAAAGTAATGGAAAGGTGAAAAAAAATAATTCCCTAATTCTAAATATTTTAATCACTTCAGTAGAAATGGTCTAAGTCAAACCATTTTACCTGCCTCTAGCATTTAGTCCTCTTGCATGACAGCTACTGTGCCATCCTCTACAATATTCTCTGTAGGACAGGAAGAAAAACAAACACCCACTTCCATTTCAAATTATTTTTAGTAGGGTATATGAATCATCTTTGTCAACATAACCCAGAGGATATTGAAAGTCTTTAGAAAAACTAACTCAGTTTACTCTTTCAGGAACATCATTAAGCACATCTAGAATTCTTTAATCATGCCCTGTTGAATGTGGGTTTTTGGGGAAAATATTCTTAAGATCCTTATCCATGTTCCTTAATAAGAAGAGATCTGAATTTTCTTTTATATGTTATTTACAGACAAGAAGAAAAATGCGCAATCAATCTTTAGGCTCCCTGTTTGGTATCTTCATGCAATTCAGTAAACAGCAACAGACGCAACACATATATGTTTTAAAATAGCTTTAGTGATGCCAGAGAGTGTTTTTTGTATGGATCTTTGTGCTTTGCTCTTCCCAGCTATGTTAAAACAGCAGCAGTGTATGGCAGCAGGCAGTTGTGCTATATACATTATGTTACACTATATGTATAAAATATTAATATTATCTACCTCTCTCCTTTAAAGTCTTCCTTAGCAGTAAAAAGAAGCAACATCATCCTATCTGAACACTGAGTAACTCGTCACTACAATGAAGGTAGACTGCTTCTCTCTTGCTTCAGACCATCTTCTGACTCAGCCAGTCTCATCTTTTTGGTTTACACTTAACTTGCCTCCTCATTATCTTTTCAAGCATATAAAGATGATAACTTCTTTGTTACTTAAATTAAAACTTGGGACATAACCAGGCACTCCCTGCAGACAAAAAATTCTATAGGCTAAGATATTTCTACTCTGTCTTTGCCTAGGGGAAAAAAAAAAAAAAGTAGAAAAAAGAAAAAAACAAGACCACACCGTACAGACATTTCTCCTTTGCCCTAGGGCAAAGGCACCTGGGGTACTGAACAAGTGAATCTACCCTCACAGATGACCAACTCTAGATTTGTCCCCCTTGTGTTTGCCGCTTGAGTTAGTTCAACTGCTTTTTAGCTCTTGCCTGAGGACACGCTTATTCCTGCCTCAAGTCATCTTCCAAGAAGCTTCAGCCTAACGGAGAGAGTCCAAGGGAGCATGATAGGAAGAAAACCCTAACACCCTCCCAGGTGTCTGGGAAGCCAGAAAGATGGGGAGAAGGAAAACAAGATTGTGTTTCTTGAGGCTTACCAGCAGAACACACCCTGAAGCAGGGTGCAGATGGAGGGAAGGGTTCAAGAATGGGACCTTTTCCTTTCAGAAAGCTGGGAAAGGTGCTAAAATAACAATAATACAGTTTTTCAAGCTTGAGCCTCAGTGGTTCATTTGCAGGGAAGAAAGCATGTGAAGTATCAAGAATACTGGAGAAAGCCGAAAGTGATCCTTCCACTAATCTGTCTTCATTTAGCCCAAAGCTGTAAGATGATATTTCCTTAACATAATCTTCCAGTTTCTGTCAGTTGAAGATGTCACATTTTCCTGAACTGGAAGTTATATCCAGACCATTGCATTTAATAACCTTTGACGCATCTTTCTGTCTAGAACTTGTCTAATTATTTCTTAAACCTCTTTAAACATGGCATACTTGTAACAATGAAATTCTCAATTTATTTTGCATTAGGAAGAAAAAAGAGGTTTCCTGCTCCCTGGCAATTTCAGGATGCCCTACTTCTTGTTCTGTGGTATCAGGGGATGATTATCTCCTCTCTGCTTCTTCTGGATCATTCATAATTTTGTACACCCTTTTACATCTTTGTTGTTCATGAGTATTGCACACACTGTGAGACTCCTTTTTCCCCAGGGTGAAGAGACTTGGTGCATTCAGTCTCTGCTAGTAGAGAAACTCTTCAGTTCCTCCTCTCAGGCTGTCACCTTCTCTGCATCATCATATCCCACTGGAGACAAGGTAGTAAGTGCTGCACATCGCATACAGCAACATCACAAGTTAGAGCCAGGAAGGCATTTTCTTTTCCGTTACATTTTCTGGTAACTCCTTTGTGTTTGATGAAGCTGCATTTTTACAAGCTTCTGGGCTGTGTGCCAGCATGATGCAAGATGACTTGATGCTTTCAATGTTATTTTTCTAAGTCCCGACTTCTCTGCAGTTAGCTGTCCTGGGGGATGGCTTCCCAGGAAAGAAACGAATTGGCCACGACTGAAGAGTCACCACTACCTGTGTACAGCCCATCCCGCTATAGATTTCATCTCAAAGCAAGTGTTACTGTTCTAGAAAGGTCCCTCTGGGAGAATACAGGTCCACACCATGGCTGAGCGGCTGCATTAGATGCCACAATATTCTAATGTAATTAGAAAACAGCTGTGAAGGAACAGTCAATTGTTTTTTGGCAGTCACGGCCAATTTTGCACCAATGTAAATGATGAATCAAATCCTGCAAGTTTACAATATCTGCTGTGAGTGTAATGGCAGAAGCCATGTTAATGATTTTAAATCTTGTTTATACCATTTTTGGCTGATGAAGTAGTCCCTCATCCCCCAGAAGCCTCCAGTGTGATGGAATTCCCACACACTGCACTATAACACCTACTGGGAAGGCAACGGGAGAACCAATGGGTTGGGCATAAATATCAAGCAGCTACTTTTCAGCCACAGATTAAACATGGCACATTCTTCTTCCTTTCCAAAGCAGAAACCACGCCACTGAGCCATGCATTGCTCAGCATCCCCAAATAAACATAAAACTGGCAAGAGAGAATAACATGAAGCACCTATCAGGCTGCTCCTCCCTGACTATCAAAACCAGCCACCCCCTATGTAGTAATGCATCAGAAATATTCATCCAGGAGAACAGTGTTATTCCTTTAAACATGTTCTCATACCAGTTCTTTTAACAAACATCTACCTCTGTTAAGGCTATCAAATATCTGCCTGTGAACTATCATCTGCTCCTAAAACGTGCCTGATGATCATAATCTCTAGGGCCACATTCTCTTGCTGAAGCCCCTCACAAGATCTTCCTATTGCATGTGTCAGCCAGGATTGGAACTGCTTCTTAGGAGGGTAACTGTTAAAAACCTATCTTTGCATTTGTAGCAGTGCCTGATAACATGAAAAAAATACAATCTAGTTGGCAATATGTTTACATAAGTGAAAACTTTGAGATAAACATGTTAGAAACAACATCTGAAAGTGGCCCTTTGCCCTTCTTGATCTGGCCTGAAAATAGCTGCATGTCAGTCCTTAGAAGGCAGTATTTTCAGCCAGATAGTCAATAAATTTAATAGAATTAGCATGGGACAGAAATGCCATCCAAAAATGGATTCATGTTTAATCTGGTAATCTGATCCCATATGGCACTTTAAAGAGTGGGAGGAATTAGTGTTTGCTGCTTAAAGAAATTACCCAGAAAATGACTGCTGAAGACAGACCAAATAGTACCTCATCAGCATTCAGTGTGAAAAAGACAAACAGCACAGGAACAAGAGAAGTTAAAAGGTGAGCCAGCACAGACAGCCAAAATTTGTTCCTGCATGGCTAGGAAAGGGATAACAATCAGATGATAAAGGCAACCTCACAAAGTACTGGGTATAAATAAAGAGGAATTAGAATATATTGCACAGAAGGGCAGAAGGCAGTTTAAAAGCTGAACCTAACAATAAGCCAAGCTCCGTCCTTAAATACCCATTCACTTTCTGCGCAGTTCTGAGAAGGTGTTAAGAATGTATCGGAAAGCCCAGTTTGGTCCCATATTTATCTCTAATCATTCTGTTAAGTGAAGGTCTCAGGCACAAGGCTCGTAATGACTGTCCTGACCCTTGACTGTGCTTCAGATTTCAGGATCACGTTTCTGGGAGGCAAAACAAGCCACTGTGGTTCTTTCTTCCTGCCCTCATCCCTCAGACCTGTTTATCCATTTGTCTGTGCAGCCTTGTGGTGAACTAGATTCAGAAACTCAACTCACAACTAATCCTGTTAAAGAATTAAAAGAAAGGACTGAGCATATTTTTAATTCAGCAGAGGTCAACCAGTTCATCTCTAGCTTTGCAAAAAGTGGCAATGGCACAACTGAGGAGCCACCCCTGGAGTGAACAGTTGGAGATAAATGGAATAAACAGATGGAGTTGAAGAGGAGAAGAGCGGGAACTGCACATGCTGCCTTTGATGCCAAGAGTGATGTCCACAGAAACACAGCTCCTCAGAGCTCCCAGAGACAGCTTCCCAGTGCTGTCTCTGGAAGTGTGTTAATGTCTGCACAAACACAGTAAATATGGCCTTTGTGCTAAAAAACCCTAAATAATGACCAGAGAGTAAAATCAGCTGAGGGATGAGATGTGGCAAACATCCAAAACACTTCAGATTCTGGACAGGCAGCTCAATCATTTCATGATGCATTTTCTATGTTGTTCTATCAGGATGTTTAGCTTCCCTAATCTACCCCATACTGGAAAAACTCCTTTTTGTGACATCAACCTTTCACTTGGCCCACCCCCCAAAATCCTACAAGATATGAGGAACCCTTCTCTTTCACTGAAATTACAGAAGCTGAAGGGCATCAAAACAATGGTCAGTGAAGCTGCAGCTAAACCAAAGCAGGGTTTGTAGGTTGCAAATCTATTTAGTGATCCTGTAACTTGACACAGACACGTAACATGGGTTAAAAAACAAAGAAAAGCTGGTTTTCCCCTTCTCACCTCCCCAGAAAGGAAAGCATTTAGCAGAATAAAGCACTTGTAAAACGGAGTAAGATGTGACTGTTCCATATGGAGATTACACAAAGTACACCCTTAAAGAATTATTCCGTTGCTTACTTCTGGGGTAAGAATACAGGATTTATCTGTAAAAGCAGCTCAGACCTGGGCAGTGCAGTGGCTAATGAAACCCATGCCAATATGTGTCCAAATCCTTTCCTTTGTGTGACCAGTTCAAGCCCACCAATTTGTGACAGAGCTACGAAATGAAAAATCACAGCCCAGTGCACAGAGATAATATAGACAATAACTAAGCTTTTCCTGCATGCTTATGCACACATGCAACACCCAGCATTCAGCTCAGGCAGAGCTTGGCTGGCTCACCAAAGCCAACAGCCCCAAGAAGAAGAGTCCAAATTAGGAGGAGGGGGAAAAATAAAATCTCAGGTGCAATCTACAAAAACAACAAAACACAATACTTATTCTTTTTTTTTCTTTTTTTATGTTACTGTGGTTCTGAACAGAAACAGAGAAACACTGGGTCCTGCACAAATATCCAATGGCAGAATTAGTGCTATGGTATTATGTCCTTAATGGATATACATTTTCCTCTTAATGCTCCCTTTATTACCACCCACCTGTTTTCCTTCCTTTTAAAGGAAGGAAAGGTCCAAAACTTCTGGAAAATGTACTTTAAGAAACAAAATTAGAGTAACTCATTTGCTGAGTAAGCCATCTTTTATTCTGTTTAGATGGCAACTGAGGCAAACAGAGGACAACATCCATTTCTCCTTGAAAACAATTAAAAAATTCTCGTGAGAATCCCTACAATTAAAGGAGTCCATAGGAAATTGTCTAAGAAAAAAACTCCCACACCTAAACTATCCTAATATCAGAGGTAGCTCTTCTTTTGCTTGTCCTCATTTACCATCTGGTTTGCACAGCCAGTGTCTAGTCTGGTTGTCAGAGCAGCAGTTACCAGCTCTCCAGGTTATGTTAGTATGGATTACCAACCTACCTAGCATTTTTAAAACCTCTCTGATGATTAAAAACAACCCCTCCAAATTTTATGAGAACAGAGCAGTATTTACACACCAAGAATTTATAGCACATCAAGGGAATAAATACAATAAAGGTATATATGCAGGTTTCTCCTTATCTAACACCCCATAGAGTTTCCTACCTGCAAGATGCAAAACAGTAGCACTGTCTCAGCAGCTCTTTTACTCAGGACTGGCCACTTCTGGCAGCTCTTTAAGCTCCCAGCCTCATGGCATTACCCAAACATTTGTGTGGTTTAATGTTTACGTGATTGTAGATTCAGACTGGAAAGACTATGACTTGTCAGGCTAGATAGAACCAGGCTAGCGGGCTTCCCCAATTAATAGCAATTAATAACAGCCTGTTGTTATCACCAGTGATCCCTTCCAGGATATGCTTGATTTCCCTTGTTCTATTTGCCCTTTCCCTCCTCTAAAGGCTTTGTTTAACTCTTTACAGAAAAATATCAAATAGGTGAACTGAAGAGACACAAAAGCAATTTCCCTAAACCTTTGCACCTTCTTTGTGCTCTACTCGGCCAGGATTTCCTTATTTCACCTAAGAGAATGGTGAAGAATGTGTTCCTAAAACCAGCATTTTATTTGTCCAGCATGCTAGCAGGTTGAGCATGTCTAGCTCACTAAGAGCACAGTGGTTGCTTCTCTCCAGCTTTTACAAAAAAGTATTTATTGACAGGTCAGAAAGCAAAACTGGCAGATTTGCTCTATGAGAGCAACTTTACCCTTAATCCTTCACTAAACCTACCCTAGAAGCATCCTTCAGACTCTGCAGTGTGATTAAGATGAGGGTGTCAGTAAATGATGACTTTTTTTCAGGATTTGGCTAAAATAAAGAAGATCCCTTGCCTTTTTGACTGTTGTATTACTTTCTTTATCATCTTTGCAATGTGCCCCTTGTTTGTGTTGTTTCCAGGTTCAGGAGTAACCAGATTTTTCTTATGGGCACACACTACAGTGCATCTTGCAGCATGTACAACGAAAGAAAGGCTCTTGTTTCAGCTCAGTTATCTAATTACTGAGACAGGTCCTCAAGGAATCTTAGAAGAGGAATAACAATGCTGAATTCAATACTGTTATCTAGGTGTGAAACAGGATGGGAATCAAATCACAGACTACTGGAGACTTGTTTTGGCAAGCAATGCAGACTCTGAGCTCAGCCCCTTCAAAGGGGTTAGGTACTGGCTTAAATTTAACACAAATTCCAATGACTTTACGCAAATGAATAAAAATATCAACACTTTGCATCCCTGAAAGGATTCACATTTCAAAATAAATAGGTTAAACTATATTAACTAGAAAGACCAAGTTCCCCTTCTATCCCTGCAAGTCAAGTGCTTTTACGGAAGTTCAGACTATTACTTAATATGAAAAGCACAGGATGGAGACGGGACAGGAGATGTGCAAGACGTGTGTCATGGAAAAAAGCTGGAATTAATGGATGGGTCTCATCAATCTCAGCTTGTATTTGTGATGAAGACAGTGCAAAGTGAATATACACCTTAAATAAGAAAGGGGATGTCAAAAACATGACAGTTATAAATCCAAGGTCAACAGTAGCCTTCAAAGAGTTTTCTTAAGCAGTTGTGATGGATTCCCAATTTGCTGAAAGTTTTAAGTAAGACAGCTTGACACTTCATTGCCACAAGTTTCACAGCATAAAAATTTCAAGGCTTTCAGCTAACAGCAGATACATCTAAAGGAGATTATAGAACATCGACCTTATTTTTGGTACCTATGTTAGTTAGGCCATGAAAGGGTTCCCAAGACATAAAGGAGTGCTAAATTTTCCCAAGCAGTGGCACTTACTTCCTTATTTTGACTATTTACAAACAACCGCTTAGTCTAAGCCAAAACTCACACAAGTCTTGCCAAGTATTACCATTGACTTTCAGATAAAACCCATAATGTCATTCTCGTCTTGTAGGCTACATCAGCATTCCACACATTCATATGTGGTTGAAGTTCAGCAGCTTTCACATTGAAATAGAGCAACTATTTTACTAGAGCAAGACTACACAGTTCTTTGGAAAAAAATGTGAAGTTGACTTTAAAAGAACATTTCTAGGGTTATCGTAGGTAGGTACAATGTAATCACTTTCAGTTTAACAGTTTACATTTGGCCTTGAATCTCTATGTAGTCCCTCTGAGAACACAACTTTACGTGACCTATTTTATTTATTATTTTAAAGCTGATCCCTGAAGAAGCATTACCTTGTTCTCCCACAGCTCTCTCAGTCAATCCCAAACTCCAGGTAAGGTCTCTAGCCTTCAGGGAACGCCAAAGCTGGTCAGGACAGGCTTCCCAGGAAAGACTGCACTTTTACCCTACTGGCACGCAGCAGTGTTGTTTACTGCAATTCCTATGGTCTTCCCAATTTCATCTTCCGACCCCAAATCTGTGATCACTATCCCTACATTACTAACAGTGCAGCTCATTAGTTGCAGTAGTGGGCAACCTCTGCATTTTCCTCCTTTCATTGGCTTTCTATTTTTCAAACAAAAGTAAGCATTTTATCTTATCTTTGCCCATCTAACTACATCTACCCATTTGTAGCTCTTCTACAGCAGTTCCTTCATATCAAAATCAGAGGACAGGTGTTAGATACCAGAGCAGATAGACAGACACAGACATACTTCTATATGGGGTTCCTTCCAATCTCCCTCATGTCTTCATCAAAATAAGAAATTATTTTTTCTTCAGAATATATTAGGAACTAAAGCAAAAATACAAACAAATAGTAATTCTGTAGAATTATCAAACCAAAGAATTTACACTCATACTGTGGCTTATATTGGCATCAGTAATAAAACAGGACATCCAAGAACTGCAAAATGTGTCATGGTCTCTTTTCTAGCCAGAGCTGGTAAATTTTATATCTAGCCTGAAAGATAATTTTCATGAGCTACTACTACATTTCATCTCCTACTTTAACTGACGGAGCACAACTTTTGGTTTATGTGTGTTTTCCTGGATGCCTCCCAGGGGACTTGATCCTTCACCACCTTGCCTGGATATCGATACTTTTGCACAAAACGTATGATGTGCTACAGTTCTTGCTGTAGCACTCACTCCCACTCTCCTCTCCAGCTGAGCAGGTGAAAATGAGCAAAGAAGCTGCAAGGCTGCAGAGTGTAAATCCTTACACCTGCACTTTCATTACAAAATCTCTGCTATTTGAAACGTAGCATTTAAAACCTTAACAGAAAAGAGATTATTTTTAAAGGCAATGAAATTAAAACCTTTCTGCTAGTTGCATGAATATAAGGGGCCCTGTATATTTTGAATATTGTTTTTCATTTAATGAAATTCTGAAAATAATAGTTACACCTTTGAAAGCGAACAGTATTATTAGCATTAATAAGGTCTGACAAATGTTTCCTTTCTTAGAAACCTAATTTAGAGTTTTGGGTGAAAAAAAAAAAAAAAAAAAGTATTCCTTCCCAGTTTGACATCTCTCTTGAACAAATTTAATCCTCATCCCAAACACTATCTCTTCCTAGTGGCCGAGACTGTAGATTTTTTTCCCTGTGTGTATGGTTGGACTCGATGATCTCATAGGTCCTTTCCAGCCATGAAGATTCTGTGATTCTCTAACTTCTTTGCTTCTCCTGGAACCTCATAAATAAGCTGCCGCGATCTTGGGCACAGGCTTGCTTGGTAATGGCAGTCGCAGGCAGCAGGGGGGGCTCACACACAGGGTTACTTTGTTGGCCCTGCATATTTTTCGTGTTCATTTTCACTCTTTACTGATGGTAATGGCAGAACAGAGAATTTCCATAAGCAGTACTAAACTTTGGGACCTAAATTTTCAGATAATTTTCTTTGGAATTTCTGTGCATGAATGCTTTTGATGATAATTTATCTATTTCTCGCATTGAGACATTCATCAGTAAATCTCAAAGCACTTTACAAAGGAGATCAATGTCATTATCATCATTTTGAAATTAGCTTACCATGAGATTCTTATTTCTGGTACAACGTGATTGCTATATAAAAGCAGTATGAGTGCAATGGCATTTGCCTTTGTGCCATAAGCTTAACATCACAATCAAAAGATTTTTTTAACCAAATCAGAACAAGACAGCCTTAATCTTTTCTGCTATCTTGGAAAAAAAACCCCAAACCAACAACAAACCAACAAACAACCCAAAACAACAAAAGGATGGATTGAAGAAGAAACGAGTCTTTTTGACCAGATTAAGAAATGCAAGTTGGTTTTACCCTATGTTTTACTTAATTCCAAACATACAATTCAGAAAGACGGACACAGTAAAAAACCACACAGCAGAGGAAAGCTTTCCCACTCGCAGGTTTGCCGAATTACACGTCCTGTCCTCCACTGAAAGGGCTTCACTGATATTGTGTGGAAACTGATATTTTCACTGATATTTTGCCTGATCTTGAACCACACTGTCCTTGCTCTCTCTTAACAAAGAAATAACAAAGGCCCTCTGAGAATTTAATGCTAAAATACCATATTGAAAATTTATTGTTAGCCATTTTGCTGCCACTCATCCTCCACAGGGCTTAGATGCCACTCTTACAACTCAACACAGAACTCAGCCAAGTCAGGATGACTCCTTGCAAGGGAAGGAAGATGGAAGGAAACCATTATGAGTACGTAACACCAGGCAAAGTATTTCTGAGAAGTATGTTCTTTCATGAACATCTTTAGTACAGTGCAAGTCTAATTGGATTTTTGTACATTTTTCCAGCAAGTGCATGAGAAAAACCATCAGCTGGTCTGAGAGAGAGAAACTGGTAAAGGCTAGCGAGAAATGATTTTTTTTTGCACTGCCAAGAGAAAAAACAAATGCTTGTTTTGAAACAAAATTGGAGAAATTTGTATTTTAAACAGAACTGAAAGATGTGGGTTTTAATAACTTGTCTGTTTCTACCACTCAGGCATCAGCCTCAAGACAAAAAGCACATAAAGCAAGAGAAAGTTCTGTAACCTTTTCAATATTCTTCATTAGACTCCACCATCCGCAGCCCCTAGAGTGAACTGCATCATCAAATCAATTGCACCAAAGCTGCCTCTGATTTATGAAAGGCCTCACCATGGAGTTTTCATATACTAGTTATTTAAGTACTGAAAAGACTTACCTATAGATCCTCAAGTAATTACACACTGAGAAAGCTCACGCAGAGCAGATTTTCAGCAAAGGGAGGCCACTGTAGGAATAAAAGCCTTTTACAGCTGAAATCAGGCATGTATTACAGGTTTGTGTTTTTATAGGGCTGCATTAAGAACTGAGCACTGAGACTAGCACAAAATGAGAGCAAGGGGACTTTCCCAGTGATAAATCTGAGGAGGTATAAAGGCATTTCCAGGACCATCACTATGATGAAAGCCAGGAACAGGTTTATCTTTTTCAACTGTCTGATTAAGTAATCTTTTTTTTGTGACCTGTGACAGTCCACATGCACACACACATGCATATAGGAGGTGCTACAAATAATATCACCTTCCTACATTTGTTCAGTTTGGAATTTTATTTTTTTAAATTACCTCCTCCTCCCCTTTATTTCCTTAACCCCCACCTGCGCAGAAAAAAAAGAGGAAAGCAGCCAAGTTGCTGTTGACAGGAGTAGCATCTGCTGCACTCCTGCTTCTGGGATTTGAGCTGAGGAAAGACTTGCATGGAAGGCTCCCATTCTCCACAGTGATGGACCACTGTGTCAGGATGGTCTGGGTAAAAGAATGCTGAGACCTTTTCTCTGAAACCTGTCCTTTAAGCACAGCAGAAAGGGGGCTTTTTAATGTATTTTGCAGGAGGAATATTATCTTGGTGTCTTAATTATTTCCAGCTACATAAGCAATTCCCATGCTGCAATATAGTACAAACAGCAAAAGCAACATCAACATCCTCCTCTTCACCGGCAGAAATTTCCCTCTCTCCCTTTCCCTGTCCAAAGGTTCTCTAAAAAATAAACTGGAGAAGTGAACCAGCTCATGCCCCTTCACAAAATGGAAAAAGGACCACGTTTATAGGCTTCATCCTCTTTTAAGAAGATTTATGTATACTTTATAAGCATTTTTTTACACATTTATACTCTTTTAGGAGGGAAGGCAAACAGAACTTTGCAGAGCCTTTGCACCAAACTCAAATGAACTCAACCCCTCTGCTTGACCTATCAATTCAGTTGGTAGGCTGCACATTACATGATGTTTTGGGAAGACCAGTCCATGTTGTGCATGATTTTTTTTCTGTGCTTGTGCATATACAGACCAGTGTCTTCTGCTGGATCCCCTAGCAGGGGCTCTGAATGCTTGTGATCATACCATCCTTGGGAAGCTGAAACCTCATGTAGACTTAGGGTAGGATTTTCAAAGGACTGAAGCCCTAACTCCATTTAGGATAATTTCCATAAACCCTAGTTCTAATTGTGGAATGGGACATTTCACTTGTTATCGTATCTTTACTATTTTTAAAATATAAAGGCAGCAGAGCTGAGGTTTGTGTTCATCTAATAGAACTCAGAATAAAAATATGGCACCTGGCTACAGAGATTTTGCTCTCAAAAGTGAGTGATGTTTCTGCTTTGTCATTGATCGAAAGACAATTTATCTTCCTTGGGGAAAGAAGAATGACATACTATTTTTCAACAGGTCTGACTCACTAACGGTTTTCTTCCAATGAACTTTTAGAAGCATAATTATCATCAGATTTGGCAATGGGTGTGCTGGCTCTCCTACAACTGCTATTCTTACAGTGCTAATGACTTGCACTTGCATTGGATTGCACTGAAGGACCGTGCCACAAGGCTCCCTATATCCCAAGGGATGCTGTAGCTCCTCAGCAGCATATATATTACCTGATGTCAGACAGCACCGTCTCTAACAGCAGCATCCATCAGCTGCCATGAGGTAGGAAAGAAAGCAGCTGTTTTGAAATCTTTTTGAAATGATGTGTAATACACTCAAGCGAACCTCCCTTCCTCTCCCCTGGGATGTATTATAAATATTATGAATTTGTATTATTAATACTGTATGAGTGTTAGAATATTTATTGTAAGTGTGGGGCCCTAACATTTGTACAACTCAAGTGTGTCTAGGGAGTCTCTCAATAAGTGCTGATGTGCAACTGTTTCTAGATAAGTGTAAATATCACAGGACAAGATTGCACAACAGTTTGAGACAGAAAGTAAAAAATGTCACATTACCCTACTGGGCTGATGCTGCAAAGTATGCAAATATATGACAGGCAGCCAAGTGTGAATTTTGACAGGGCATTAGGCAGGCAGTCTAGCAAAAGTGTAATAAGATTGTTAACGAACAAGAGATCAATAGCCTTTTAATTTCTCCACCTGAAGTACTACAAAATGCTCCCTGTAACATGAGGTTTTCCAGGAAAGGATGTCAACTATTCACTAATCAAAGCTACTTTCTGCAGCAGTGGTGTGCCTCACAAATCGCCCTTTAAGAAACTGTGCCTGATTTACTTGCGAATCAAATTGCACTCGCAGTCCAATGTGGGATTGCTGTAATAGGAGAAAGCAACAAGGGAGGACACCTACTGATATATTACTTTTCTATTTTATTAGCAGGAACCGTGTTAAAGCCAATTAAATTTCATAGAACAGAGAACAGTTGTGCTCTTCTGGAGATTCCTGTGAAGGTTTAAAGCTAAAATTGAGAGTCTCCAACAGAAACTGTTAATTATAATTGTTCTTAATAAAGAGGGAGCACAAATGAAACCAGACTTTGAAACTATTGCTGCTGATTTAGCAGGTCTTTTAATAAAGCTTTGTTTATACAAACTGTTCTCAAAACTCATGCTAATATTCCAGTAACACCAGAACTGCTCATCACAAGCAAGGTTATTTTTTAATTTTCAGGGTATAAAAATGCATGACATTTTTATTTAACTACACAGTTTCTGTCAAAACTTGATATTTCATATCTTCAGCTAACATGTGCATTAAGGGTCTGGAAATAGCCATTGAAATGTATTTTCCTCATTTTGATGCAAAGGACAGGCCGTTTCATAATTATTTCTGAAACAGGTACACCTTCTATTGCTCACATTTTAAAGTGTTCAAGAAATTGTTATAACATAGAGAAAGTTTAACCTAAATTTCTAAATACCTATCTCACTCCTTTAGAAATAGCAACCCTTTTGTTTTTATTTTTAATGAACCCCCTCCCCCATTCTCTTTTTTTTTCCCCACACAAACAATGAAATACTGCATTTTCAATTTTTTAAAAGGCATTCTTAAGCAAATGTGACCAGGTGTTACTCCAGGAGAGGACAGTTTGTGCAACCACCTCCACAAAGCAGCAAGAGTTTCATGGCTGACTTAAAATGAGCACAGGAGAAAAAGCCAGACTATTCTGCTACATAATCACCAAGTTACCTGCAGTCTCAACAGCTGCAAAATTTGTTCTGACCCCAGCGAGCCCCAGATTTTCAGATTTTGGAAGCTGCCGCCCACCTTCTTACACGTACCATGTCATCGCTTCAAACAATCTTTCCTGTAGTTTCACGAGTCACTCCAAAAAATCTCTCATTCTAAAAAATTCTGCAGGAATTTGCATCCACCACAATCCCAGGCTCCCACTCCCCCTGCATTTTTTTCCCAGTTTGATCACCTGGTGTCTTTTAACCTTCTGACACAAGTTCTACAGACCTCTCGACCCAGACCTAACAGCTACATTGGTGTCCTCTTTGGATTTTGGTCACCTAGACCTACCTACCCAACTCTTCTTTGCCTTGCCTTCCCATCTCTTCCCTATGCAGAGACTTTTTGCTTCCTTCATATATATTTACTATTATATGGGGGTGTGTATATGTGTGTGTATCTATCTATCTATATAAAGTAAGTTACATTTGATAGGTACCTGATTTTATCTTTTTTTTTTTTTTTTTTCCCTGTGGAAAAAGATGTTTGTGTCATTCAAAGTGTTATGGACAACATTCTGATGCAATTCTCAGTTCAGATCTAATGATGTGAATGGTGTTGTGTGGAGGTGTAGTTCCCCCTTTCTGCTCTGTCATAATCTTATTTCCCCTACAGAAAGGGCTCACCCTGGAGTAGTCCAAGTGTACTACGCAGTAGCGTGAGCTCCCCAGCTGCCACCTTCTGGGAGAACACATGTAACAACCTGCTTTAAAAGGGTTCTATTTATTCATGCATTTGGGACTTTAAAGCTGTGATATATAATTTAATACAAAAATATAAAATCAATAATGATTTAGTTCCAACTATAAAGCAAGTTGAGCACGGATCAATTTTCATAACATGCTTATAATCATTTAAACACCAACTGATGCCCAATAAAAAAACTCAGAGAAACATTTTGCTGGTTTCCGACTTTGGGAAATAGATGAATTCTGAAAGATAAGGATTCGGCATTCAGTAACACAGAGTCCTCATTCTAGAGCCTCCTTCCCCCTCCAACACCGCTCTATTATGATCACTGTACAAGGAGCACTGGATTAGGACTTCACAAAGAACTATTATACTCTAGTACGTCAGGCAAGATTAGCAATTTTCAGTCCCAGAAGCTTTCATAGAGGTAGGGTCCTGAAGTTAAGTAATTACAAAAAATGCAGGATTAGGTGAACCATATAAACCTTGCCAATTATGATAGCCAATGCTATTTACGAAAATGACAATATGGGTCAGCCTTTTCAAATGCTTCTAAGATTCAGTAACTGTACACCTTGTGCTGTTGGGTATGAATAAAAAAAAAAACAGAGAAATCTGGGCTTCTTTCTGCACAAACAGGACCCATCTTCATGAGGTTCTCAGTCTGGTGTTGTAAAATAAATAATCCCAGTACTGAATATGTATACACTCCATCGCACTTGAGGAAGCCTAGTGTAATGTCAAGTTCAGAGTCAGATCCAGTGTGGACCACCTGGGTCTCTAAGACAAGGCATCAACCTCTAACTTGCTGTATCTGCTGTTTCTGAACTACAGCCCAGGACTTCTAAATCACTGTGCCCTTCTAGGCTTGGAGCCTCCCTCATGTAACCAGTCATGCAGCCCACCCTGGTGTGTAAAACCAGAAATAAGAACAAGACAATGTCTGAATGAGGCTTCCCAGAGCCAGCTTTGTCCCATTTTGTCCAAAAGGAAGGAAGACTTTTGCATCTCTGAACTAGGTAGTTTTGACTTACAAATTCACATTGAAGGTAAATGTGATGGGACCCCCAGGCAGCCAGACAAGGAAACACCTTTTCTGTGAGACGAGAAGACAGATATATCAAAAGGTTCTCATTTTTCAAACTTCTTTCTATGACAGCACAAAATACTAACCCTGTGTGCAATAACTACTCTTTAGGTAGTGAAAAAGCAGCAATGGTGCAAGTAAAGTTTTTGAAAAAGATGACTTTCAGTGCCTCATTGCATAAAATCAACCCTTACACTCACCTCTGGACACAAGGGGAAGTCTCTATATGCTGACCATTCCTGCAGCAAGCAGGCCATCTGTTCTTCCCAAGCAATTCTCCTCCTCTACCCTTGGGATGTAGGCTCCCATTTGGAGTCCCTGACACCTGTATGTTTCATCCCAAGGCTTTCTGAGGCTCAGAGTCCTCAGTTCTGTCAGGGGAAAGGGATACAGCTTTCTCCCTTGGAGACATTAGAGCCAAGAGGAAGCCCTCTGGCTTGCAATTCGACTCTTTTTAGTAAAGCATACTATGTATAGCCTGCAAACAAATAAACTAATTAATTATATCTTTCCTACAGCAAGACAAACTTTAGATCTTTTCTGTAGAACAGTATTTCAAACTTGAGTTAATATAACAAAGGATTAGTTGCCTGAGAAGTTACTATTCAGTTTTGGATAAACTTGGCCAAATGACAGCTAACTGCAGTCAACAGCTGAAGCAGACATTATGATGTACAATTAATCAGACATTCTGATAAAGTCTTGCCTTTCAGACCAAACTGACAATCTTGGGTTGAGAAAAGCTGAGCTTTTGTATAAATGAAGTCTTTGTTGGAAACCAGTGTTCCCCCATGGAGGAGTGTATGCTGCATGAGATGGAGCAGCCCACGCTCCTCTCCTCCCACTGTGTCCTGAAGCTTTGCATGCAACTCCCCATATTTTAATTAAAAAATTGGCAAAGTTCCCTGTACCTTCAAATCCATGATATTCCTCTTTCCCAGGTAAACTGGGGACTGAAACACAATCAATTCCAGTAGTCATTTCTCTATTACATTTTTTTAAATTTTGATCTTATTTAAGATTAAATACTGGAACACTCTTTTAAATTGGGAATTTCAATAGAGAAATGTCACCTCTGCAGCGGTATCTAGTGACATAGATGTTTCTTTATGTAGACTTGTTTTTATAGCACAAAAAAAAATCTCTCAGCAATACATAGCTGTCCCAAAGAAGCAGCTCAGCAAATTATTTTGTTAGTGCTGACAATTTACAAGATCTTCATATTAACACATGAAATTGTGTGGGATTGTGTGAAAGCATTTTTAGGCTCTATTATGCTTATCTGCATAATAAAAGTAATTTTTATATATTTCCTGCCATCTGAAAGATCTCAAAGTCCCTTACAAACTTAAACTAATATGCAAACTTGAGAGACACACAAACTCCTCACTGAAAGTCAGCATTAGTTTAACAACACACAACACTAAATGTGAAATCATCTTGTTTACTCATACCTACTTCTGTGAAAGGTAATAAAACACTAATGAATAGAAAAATATTAGTTTCTTAAGGAACAAGGCAAACACTTAGGAAAGTCTGTAGAAAAATATAAAATAAATTGAGACATCAATACCAGCAAAACCAATATAATCTAGTCATTGATGCCTTACCAGAATTTACATCCCCTTGTAAGAATCATATTCCTCTGACTTGGATGGAAAGTAGATAAAACTTCAGCCTTTCACGGGATGCACATGGAGGCTGCATCCTCCCACTGAGACCAGGACACCCCAACACATGCCCGTAACAGGTAACACTGGGAAGAAGAGTGACAGCCCTGCAGACCTTTCCAAAGTGAGGACAGCTGTGGCCAGAGAGGGTGAATTGAAGCAAAGCCAGGGCTGGCAGGGGGATGTGGCTTATTTTTCTCTTTCAAAAATCAAAATGGGGATTGACCTTTCCTGGGCTTTACAAACAAAGGACAAGCCCAGGATGCAGATTTGGATCTGAAGCCTCGTTCCTCACAGCCTGCAGGTTGCAGCTTCCCAGACCCAGAGCTCCCTGTACCTACCTTGCTTGTTTCATCCTTTTGGAATTATTTCTGAGCTGCATAATTCTATTCTCTAAACAGATCTGCAGTCTTTATTGTCAGTGCATTTAGACTGTTTTCTTTTTTCTTAAGTAGAAACATCAGTTTCACAGGGAGTGAATATTTGCTACAGCAAGCTAGATAATTCATTGTAACACTTGCATATTTTAACTTGTATCCTGAAATAATTATTTAGAAATACATTTTAGTTGCTATCAACTTTGTTATTTCCAATATTTGTTATTAAAATTTCGCAGTTTTAAAATCAGAGATTTTCATTGTCTCTTGCACTTTTGCAAAATTAAAATGTTGAAAAAGAAAGAAAAAGGAAACCCACAAAACTGTGTTTTAAATGGGTTAAATGCATACCAATCACATCGATGGTATTTTATTCATACCATAATCATTCTCAGAATGCCTACATTTCACTTATTGTGCACTGCAGAGAATGTAAACATTTAAGTGCAGAGCCAATATTGTCATATAATTTGACTTCCTGAGCATCAGTATGACATTTTTCACCTCTAAATACTAAAAATTAATCCAGAAGCAATCTGCTTATTAATAAGCATGAACCTCTGGAAGCACTGAATGTTGAGCTACTATTACAGGCAGCAGATATGTTTTCCTGCACAGCACTAGGGGCCTGACCCAGACCCTCGATGAGTATTGTAATTCCCTGTGTAGACAAAACAAAACAGAAGAAGGAGAGTTAGTGACTGGAATTGAGTTCTGTGTCAGGGGTTGTCTTAGGAAATTATATTTTCCAGTTCCTTGTTCTCCTTTTTGGTGTTCAAGCCACACCTGTCTTTTCTTGTTCCTTTTATCTCCCTCCTGAATTGTATTTCAGAAGCAGAAATATTTTCCTTGGTCTGTTAAAGAACGAGTTACCTCTTACTCTCCCACAGCTTACAAAATCCACATTTGACCTTCACACTGCATTTCAGTATAGCATTGCTTCGTTTTTCACACATAATCTGATTTCATTATACAGGTCAGAATTACTCATAATGAAAAGTTGAACTAATAACAAGGGGCACCATTGATGCCTCTTGTCTTCTCATTAAAGGACTAGACTTTAGTTTATTATAAATGGAACCGCAACCAAATATACATGCATAGGAATCATCATAGAGTTAAGCTTTTTTCTTTTTCTTTTTTTTTTTTTTTTTCATTTTCTCTTTGTATTCTTATTTTCTGAATAGAAAGTAATCAAGTTGGCTTATTTAGTTTTATTTAGATTGGAAAGAATATCATTAATCTGTTTTGGTATGATGTTCCGCTCAAAATACAACAGCAGCAGCAGCACATTTTTTAATGCACAGCTCTGCATGAAAACAGAACACAAATCCCCAGTTCTCCACCCACTGTGCGGTGGAATCTGTGGGTGACAAAGTGCAGTCAGAAAAGCACATTTGCAGCCTGTAACAAAACAAATGTTAGGATGGAGAAAAGAGGAAAAAGGGAAGCAATTTTTAGAAAGGGCTTAAACCATCATTTACCCTAGCGGGAAGATGTGACTGACTTGCCACTTTAAGGCTTTATTGATTAATAAGATTTGAGGATACAGCATAGTAAGAAAAGTTTTCTTTTGAAAAAAACCCACAAACCTTCAAAAGATGGTACACAGCTATTCAAAGTTGCTCATATTTGCTTTGGGATTGAAATGAAGCCTTTGAGCATCAGGAATCCATTCCAGAGGGAATGAATGATGTATTTTGATTTTTAGACTTGCTATTGTACTTTTAACACATCTTCTGGCAACAATTCAAGTTTTTATTAGCTTAAAGTTGGAATGACTTGCTTATCTGTGGTTGAACAGACCAAAGCAGAGGAGCCAGTGTTCCTATATGCTACTGTGGGAAATGGGATGCTTACTGTTTTGAAAATACAAAACAAGGCTCCAGGTCTGCAACTGACTCCAAGCATGGAACCAGAGTACATTGCAAAGTCAATCACATGATTGGAGGTTACATATTATTTAAAATACATAGTCTTTATTACCCTGAACATAAAAAAAACCCAAGCAAAACCAACCCCTGTAAATGCATCTAAATTGTAAATTATTTTCGCATGCAAACCCTGACCCTTATTGGCTCCAGTTAGTGCATTTCTGCGTCTGAGAGAAGGTTTGATTATCAAATCTAGGACCTGAGTCTTTAACAAATAGGTCTAGAAGAAAACAAATGAATAGGAGTAGAAGAAAATAGTGTAGTTTGATTCTATACTAGCTGAATAAAAAACATTTTCACAAATGCAGTTAGGAAAAGCTAACTAATGTGACTGCCATTGCCCAAGCTAGGCTGCAGAGTTACACTGACAGAAAGCTGAAGCAAGAGAAAGCTAAGACCCAAGGAGTTTTTATTTCTTCCAGCTATTTTCAGTTTCACTTATTATTTCTTTTATGTTACATAGTAGAAAGGACACTCTTTTTTTTTCCCCCCACAACACTGTCATTAAAAAAGAAATAAAAAACCCACCAACTGTAATTCAAAGACAAGACAAAAAATAAAGGATGCCACATTTCAAGAATGAAAGAATTTTTTCCCTCTTTCCTTCTTAAAATGTCTTGGTTAAGAGTTCAAAGCCCCTTTTTTTTTCTTTATAGGCTAGGCTGGAATAAAATACCATGCCCAAGATTTGAAGGAGTGCAATTTTTAAAATACACATAGAATTAAAATTGGCAACAGTTTCTTAACTGGGTATCTAAAGAAAATACCAATTTTTTTCAGAGTCCTTGGCATTTGTAAGCTTGAGTTTTTTAATGAATGTTGATCAAAGGCTAGACCACAATAATTAAGCTGCATTTTCCATCTATTTAATTTAAAGACACTGACCTAGACCTATTGTTTGCATCAAGGATGAGGCCACTGTGCAGCTAACCTATGGCCATGAGCAGGCCAGTAACAGAACTGAAAAGTGAATGAAAATCCCTGTGCCCCAACAGCATTGCCTTCATTAGGCAGGACAACATTCCTATTTATAAGCAGAGCCTTTTAATGCTTCCAGTGTTGCATAAGAAATAGAGGCAACCAAAATATCCAAAAAGTTTGAAACTTCCCTGGTATTGAAATTAAAATGGAAGAAATAGCAATAAATTGTCAAAGAACTACTGAATACTGCAGAATTTTCTTTGTATTAAACTTAAGTGATGTGACATAAACCCATCATGATGGCTTTCTCTCTGCTATGTCATATCACTTGCAAAACCTGATAATTTTACACAGAAGCTGATATTTTCTCTGTGAAGCTTTAAAACGGTGTCTTATTAAAGGTCTACACTCATTTTTAAACAATAATATGTGCATGTGCCACAAGACAGGAGCTTCCAGAGGTAGGAATCTCTGAAGCAGTAAATCCATAGTATCAAGGCTGTTCATTTTGCTATGGACATTACAAGGACCATTATTTGTAAAAGCCTCCTATGTCCTGTGTTCAAATTTCAGTGATTGGTCAGTATTGAGTCCTTAGGGAAATATCGTGAACAGCAGAGTTAAATAGAGGTTTTTAAAAGCCTGGAATTTGGGTTATGCCCTCATTATGAAATTTGGATTTGTTTCTGTGTCTAACTGTGAAAACAAAGCCCCATGCAGGCTATACTATTACGATTCCCACCAGAAGCAGAATGAGCAATCTGCACATTTGCTGTGATTTTGCAAGTGTTGCATCACTTTATAAAGATCCCTGTCATTTCTCAAAAGATACAAGAGCATCCTACAAGAAACCTTCACTTCTCCAATTCAGACTTTTTCTCCACTGGACCTTACTACAGCCTTATGTATTCCTGAGTACAGAAATGCTTTAGGTGACAAGATACATTCAAGACTGGTTTATTGACTGCATCCCCCATTGTCATTTTAAAGATATAAAATCTGAAATATATTTTCACTTTCCCCCTTATTCAGCTGTTTCCTATCAAATTATGTAAAAGCTTTTGTTTCAGCTGTATCCAACAGTGCCTAGAATGATTGCGTTTAAGACTGTCTTGGAAAAAAACAGACATAAAAACCCAAATAATCTTGTGTGTCCCCATCCTTACCATCCTTATTCCCTACCAACTTCGGGATCAGTGGTTCAAAAAGAATTGCTTGCACTGCTGATGCTGGTGAGTAGCCCTGTATGGAGGACCACTCTTGTTAAATGTTTTCATGACCTCTCATTTGTGGGGTTCTTTTTCCTCCTTTGGATATTTTGGTGTGGTTAATACATGAAGTAAATTGCTGTAGCACATTAAAGCAACCAAATTTGACTGTTTGAATGCTAAAATGACTAGCAGTTTCTGTTTATTTCGTAGCTGATTAGAAATCTACCTTTTGCACTGAAGCAGTATTTACAGGGTATTCATGTAGCAGACACACAGTGTAATCTTCTTTCTCTGCAGCTGACAGCACACAGAGATGTTCAATGTAAAACTCAATGATGTACAAAGAATTTGACTGCTATGAGATAACTGGTCCTTTTCTTAACCCTCTCCTGATGGATTGTGGGAGGCAGACAAAATAAGGATCTGCTACCAGGCTGATAAGTCATTTCTGTTCTCTAAAATAGGAAAGCAGGGCCATATTAAAGGTGAAACCATTTATAAATATAGCCCTGTGGAGAAGGAGATGGACAAAAGGTTATATGTGATGTTTGAGTACTTATTAAAAGAAGCAAGAACACAAAACCTAGGCAGATCAAAATATGTGTTTGCATATGCCTATTAATTCTCAGACAAACTTCTGAAGGATGCTAGCCAATATATTCCAGCATGAGTAACAGAAATTGGGCTAAGTTCACAGTAATGCACTTAAATAAATCACTTGATTTTCAGAGGATATTTGAAACTCATATACAAAATATAATTGCCTACCTTTAGGCACCAAATAATGAAACTGCTGACAAAATTGCTAACTCTCAGCAGCCATGAGTTCAAGGAAGCTCAAAGACAGACCAAATATTCACATTCTTTCTACAACTCCCTGAAAGGAGGTTGTAGGAAGGTGGGGGTTGGTGTCTTCTCCAAAGTAACAAGGGATAAGACAATATGAAATGGCCTCAAGATGAACCAGAGGAGGTTTAGGATAGATATTAGGAAAAATTTCTTCACAGAAAGGGTTGACAAGCATTGGAACAGGCTACACAGGCACGTGGGAGTATTTAAAAGATGTCCTGATGTGGTGCTGAGAGACAAAGGTTAGTGCTGTTTTTGGCAGTGTTAGGTTGATGGTTGGACTCTGTGATCTTAAAGGTCCCTTCCAACCTAGACAATTTTCTTTTTTTTCATGTTTCTATATGATGTCATGCATGTTACAAACTTTACAAATGATACAAGCAATGCATAATGTTGTCTTCAGGACAGTAGTAGCTGAAATTTAGTGAATCTGATGAAAAGGTTCACCGTTTCTTTGTAGAGTTTGGTACAATACTTTCCATTCTCTCCTTTTAGTTAAACTTGTAACACTGGAATGTGCTCATCTCTCTAGGATTTAAGAGCATTAATGAAATAGTCTTCCCAGAAGACTTTATATATGTATTTACATACACGCATGTGTGCTCACAAGCATGTGTGTATAGGAAGACCCTAATACACATTACAAGATACAATCTTGAACTAGTCCTTGCTTAAAAATATTTAAACCACCAAAAAAAGCCCTTGCGATGTTTATTTCAACATAAGAAAACAACGATAGAACAGCAACTTGATGGTGGGTGCTCTGTTTGGAGATCTGTATCTAAGAATTATTGAAAATGTTTCCTGAAACTATTTTCTATAGTCTTATGGAGGGATGGAGATATTGAAAGTGCTGTAAGATATACTCACAGAACCTGGGGCAGGCCCTGTTGTAAACTGTAACAAAGTAAAAGGTAACGAAACTATGTAATACAAATTATTTATATGCGGATACTTTAAAAATATTATTTTGGTACATATCGTGTTTCTGCATTTCTTTTATCTTCAGCCAAAAAGTTAATTTGTCATATTTTTTATTTAATCAAATCTAAGCTGTTTGGTTTCTTGGTTTCTTCACTGCTCTCTCTAGTTTGGTAAATTGAGAAAGAGTCCTCTAAAACCTTATTTTTCCATATAATAATAATTTTCTTACTAAGAAAATACAGAAACATTTACGGGGCTCGGGTTTTTATAGAAGCCTGTTCTGACAAAACCTATATATTTTAGATCTAACACCTTTTCTTAGGTGCTCTGATTAAAAAGGACAAACTTCCTCAACACATTTTCTTCTCCACAGGAGCCAGGGTTTGTTTCAGTTTCAAACTTCACTTGAAGCATGAGACATCAAACCTTTGCCCTAGAAATTGCAGGCTATGCAGACAACTTCTGAAGGACGTGCAGGAATTTTATTTGCATGTTTTGTGTTCCTAGTACTTTGTCTCTGCTTTTACTACAACTGAACTAACCAGTGAGGAGAGAATATGTAAGCCTCAATAAAGGGGGTGGTGGTGATTAAGGCCTGAAATGACCTTTATTCAATATTTAAAGCCATACAGTTTAATAATTAAAATAAATCTGCTGATGGCCACCCTACATTTGTTTTTGAAGTGTTTTAGATAGTCCCTTTCATTCTAATTTCTGAATTAACATCACCGATATCTGCAGGATAACTTGCATGCACGTGGAAAGAGACCCAAATCTTTCTGTGAATTGGAACAAAAGAAATCCCAAATCTCTTTCCTTTGCTTTTCATCAGGAGGGATAGTCCCTGTGGACTGACTTCCCTGTTGGAGAGACAAAAATGCACTTTTGGTTTTCACTTAGTGCCCAGAAGCCAGGGAAATCTCTTAGAAGTAGCAGGCTTTGGAGTCAGTTGTGCTTTCTGTTGCCTACATTGAACAACATGCTAAAGACTCAGGAAAAATGTTTTAAATATTAAGATTACAGTGACAAGTGCTCAAAAATTAGGAAATACTAGAAGCCATCTAGCTCATGAATATGTATTTCACTACTATCATTAATTATATGATCACAGAATCACAGTATCACAAACCACTGTTTCACGAAGTCCTCAGCTGGTGCTCCCTGAATGAGTAACTACTGAATATTTTATATTCACTATTTATTTTATACCCACGCCTTGGGGCCAAAGTAAAAGAAGGTAACCTGCATTACCCATGCAGCCAGAGTATTCATGGGAACAACTGCAGTGAAGGAGATGAACATGCTTTTGGTTTGCCCAGTTGTGGCAGCTTTTCTGTAACCTACACAGTTAACTGCCTTCTTGGAAAGTACCAGCCTGTCACAAGTCGGGTCCCCAAGGGTTTGATATTGGGCCCCATGCTGTGTAAATCATTGTAAATGATCTGGATGACAGGATAGAAAACACCCACACCAAATTTGCTAATGACAACAAACCACGTAATGACATGAACTCATCAGAATGGCTCACCATCTTACAGAGAGACCTGGGCAAGCTGGAAAAGTGGACAAGCAAGAGCAACATGAAGCTTAACAAAGACAAAGGCAAAGTCCTGCACCTGGAATGAAATAACCAAACATCCCAGCACAGACTAGGATCTGTGTGATTGGGGAGCAGCCTACTGAAGCGTACTTGGAGGTCCTGGTGGACAACAAGCTGAACGTGAGTCAGCAGGGCATCACTGGAGCAACAAAGGCAAATCAGATCCTGGGCTGCATCTTGCTTGGGTGTAACTAACAGAGACAGAGATGTGATCATCTCACTCTATTTTGTATTATCATGCTGCTCCTGGAGTACTGTGTCCAGTTGTGGTCCCCATAATTCATGAAAGACATGGACAGGCTGGAGATGGTGCAAAGGAGGACCACAAGAGCTGGAAAACTTGCCTCATGAGGAAAAACTGAAGGAGTAAGGTCTAGTCTCACTGGATAAGAGAAGACTCAGGGGGAACCTCATCACAGTATTCCAGCACTTACGGGGTAGCTAAAAAGAGGATGGTAGATTCTTACTTTACAAGAGGCCGCATGGAGAAGACAAGCTGCAAAGGGAGCAAGTTACAATAGGAGAAGTTTCATCTCAATATAAGAAAGAAAGTTTTTTCAGTAAGAGCTGGAACAACCTCCTCACAGACATGGTTGGGTCCCCATCACTGGGGACTAAATATGAGATTAGACAAGGTGCCAGATAATCTTGTCTAAGCTCCCTTTCCCATGAAAAGCTGGACAAGATGATCTTTCGAAGTCTCTTACAACCAGGGCTATTCTATAATTCTATGATCACACAAACAGATTCAATAATTATTGATGAAATTCAGCCTGAAAAACTCTTTGTAGAGATGAGTTCAGGTTGAAGAAGTTAAGGTTTGTTTATTTATAGAAAAATGCAAAAATGATCTTATCCTGGGACTGTAATGGTAGATAGTGCTATTTCTCCTTATGCGTTAAATATCTTGAATATTTTGTTTTTATTTATTCCTTACAACTAAATCCAAATGGTACAATACAGGCAGAGACATATACAGAAGCATTTAGATGAAATTAATTTGGAGAAAAAACAGTAATTAATGGATCTATTTTCATTTGGAATGCTAAGACTTTTCAAATGAAAACATATTGCTCTTCAGTGTTCAATGAACACAGAAAAGAATTTTCATGTGGAGAGATAATTGCATAAAAATAATTCAAAAGTAAAAGATAAAACTGAAACAGCTTCAAACTAGTAAATACAGATTACCTGATTTTGAAGGCTTAGAGCTGTCTTTCTGAATACAAAAAAAAAATAGACATATATAATTGAAATTATTATTGCTGAACTAAGCATGAGCTACTGATTATGCCAAAGCCTCGCTGGCCCAGTTTGGGTAAAATACTACTCCCATCAAAGTGGTTAGAAAAGTACAGATTTTGCTTCAGCATTACAGAATTTCTGAAGAAAAATTAGGAATAGGGTGACTCACGTGGAGTCCAGGCTTGATTTGCAGTGAAGATATCCTTAGTAAGAAAGCAGATAGTGCTCTAAATTGTTTTAATTCTTTTCAGTACTTCCTTGTCTTCTATATCACATACAAACCAGCAGAGCTGAGCCAGAAACAGACTGTCTTGCCTTGTAAAAAATTAGGGGATTTAAAAAATTGAACTACATTCACAGGACCAAACACAAAAAGCTAAATTTTGTCCTACAACAAATTAAAAAAAAATAAATTTGAATCATTTAAAACACTTTATTTAAATAATTTACAATGATTCGTTACTCTTTGGGAATCTTTATGTTCTAAAAGAGAATTGTTTTAAAAATGGAGAAAAATAACAGTAGTGCAGTAAAAAAAACATGCCCAAGTGTGCACAACAGCATTTCAAAACTGATTTTTTTAAATTAAGGTGAATTCAAATAATTCTTTAAAACTGTCTTCCATTATAAATATTATAAAAACATCTTTTAAAACAATTTAAAGGGAAAATTTTTGACAAGTCTCATAAAGTGTACCGCCTGTGGTACTTAAACCTGAGTATTAATTCTGGGGTTTTACTGGGCTTCGAAAGTAAATTTCTAACTGTTTGGTAACTGCATTTATTTTGTTTTATCTTATTATTTATTTTATTTTAATTATTAATTTTGGGTAAAACATCCAGAAGTGCTTGGCTGGCACCTCAGCTTACTTCCCAATATGACAAGCTGCCACGCACTTGTTCTGCAGCAAGTATTTCTGCATCCGTGTCCTGTCTCCTAGCAAATGGGAAGTCACCTGAAGAAGCCACACCTAACTGTGCATCACCTCTACAAGAATTTTAATTACCTCAGGATACTGCTCCTGGCAGTCATTTCTTTCACTGCTATACTGGGTGAAATGAAAAGTGGGAAATTTAGTTTAAGGGTGAAGGTGAAACACTTTCCAGAGGGCTTTTCTCTCTTCTTGGCTGTGACAGCAGTGGCAGAAAGAAACGAGTCCACACCTCCGCTGCTTCAGTGCTAAATCCAAAGCTTTAATGCCCAGGAGCAGTGGTCTATATTAACCCTCTGGCTTTGCACCGGAAAGACATGGGTCCACATGTTCTCCTGCCAGTTCCTCTGTGTGGGTCATTCCCTGTGACAGAAGGAGGTAATGGGGACCTGGTGGTTTCCTGAGCTGCCCAGAGCACCCCTTCCCAGTGCTCAGTTCTTGGGACTAATGGTAAACCTAAGCCAACATAGACCTTAAAGAATAACTTCTGTTGGTCATATCATGGTAAGATCTTCGTTCTCTGTGTAGCTCTGATATTAGTCCAACCGAAGTGCAAAGAAATATATCCAATTTGGGAAAACTATTGAAATCCAGAAAAAATGTTCTCCCAGCATGAGTAAATGTTAGCAGACTTTGGCTCATTTGAGTTTTCACTGATAAGGGTTAGCAGCTTCAAGATATATTATAACTCAGTATTTTGAACATTGAACTATTTATTGCAGCTCTTTTTCTTCTTAATTGCACTGCTAGAGTTAATGTAATGAATGAGAGCATTAGCATACCAAAGACAATGATGGGGAAACTTCCCCCGTCCTTCTGCCCCTGCAGCCTCAAGCCAATCTCCTGCTGGCACCAACCATCCAGATAACGCCAGCTCGCTCTCTCACGCACAAACTCTTCACAACTTGTTGATATTCAGCACAGGAATTAGGGCAGACCATTTTCATTTGTGGCTGCAATACTGAAGCTAGAAAAGCAATTAGGAGCACCCTACAAGTCTGATTCAGTTAAGACCATAGGAATACCCAAGAGCCAAAAAATCATCTTGATTAACACAGATCTATTCCAGCCTAGCCCTCCAGCAAGTGTGGATTCATCAGTGCCCTTAGCAAGAAGACTTGCAAAAAAACGTGTGGACTTCATATACAGATGATTGCTTTTGTTTGCAAACAGCCCTGCATGTAAGATCTGAACTGTCCCAGCTCAGCAAACACACCTCTGCACCCCCGCCAAAAAAGAACAGAAATAATTTTGCATTGTAGCATTTCAACTTTGGATGCAGTTTCAGTTTAATTAATCATCAATCCTTACACTTTATGGGCCCCCTCTCTGCACTGTCACACATTTCCTTCAGCATGCTTGCTTGCTTTTAGAGAAACAGCCACAAGATTGACAAGTGCATGAAACAAAATTACCCCCCTCAAACCAGAAAGAAGGTGTCCTCTCAAGGTCACGTTCAGACAAATGGCATGAGCTGTGTGCTAAATCTCCAGCAATTTACCTGGGCTCTGGATAAACAGAATCCTTCAGTATCCTCTGAAGCTCTAATGCCAACTCCTCCTCCTTTTCTTTCTCCATCTCCCGTATCAAATTCATTGTGAAGTTTCAAGGGGGAAAAGTACTCGCAAAGGTTATTCTAAAGCTCAAATCTAAATGCACTTTTAACCACTGCTGAACTCACTGCAGATGCCGTGCGCCAGACAAAGAGCTGCAGAAGGCCCACAATAATACACTAATCCCATTGCTAAAAGAAAGGCAGAAGACTTCAATCAATCTTGAAATTAATTTTGCATTTAAAAATGTAACAGCCTCTGCACTGCGCAGAGCGTCAATTCTTTTATCATGATTACTTGTTACGTGTCAAACCATTTAGTCTCACCTCCTATTGTGCCATGATTGAGTTCATGGCAGCAAACATACTGGTCATAAAAACAATGAAAGCTTGAACGCTGCCTGAAATACTTGTTTCACCAATGCTGAATAATCAAATGCACATCATGATTTTTTGTCAAGAACTTTAATTTGGTTCTGTTTAACTGATTGCCTATGCCTTACCCATTTTTTGCTCCACAAAGGAGGCCTGTAGGACAAACAAGAAGTAAAATTGTTAGCTAAAGCTCATGTTCCTGTAAATAATGGAACGGCTGAGAGCTGTTTTACATGTTTGTTTCACGAATCCTCCTCTTTTCTTCCAGTGTCCCTTTCAAATGTTTTGAGTTTCTGGATCCAACTGGTGGCTTCAAACTTTTCAACCCGGATTCCTAAAACATTTCTGGTGAACTGCAAGCTCTTTGAAGTTTCAAAGGCTTTGACTGCTCATGGCGCATATGGACCTGCTCCTTTCCAACATGTTTTGGTGGCCCTAAGTCTGAAAATGTCTGGACTTGCTTGACCTTACTGCTTGGTGAGTGTGCCAGTATGTGTAGGTGAGGCAAATGTGCACCTCAAAGGGACTGCAGTAAAAAAGGAGGCAAAGCTTCAGCTCATCTGCCACACTGATTAGCACTGGCAAGAGTGCATGTTTTCTGCTGGCAGAGGATATCAAAGCCTACATCGAGGGCCACTGTGGTGCGTGGGGATAGAGAGGCCATAAGCACCCGAGCACTCCTGAGATCTACTGCAGGACAGTGTCCCTGTCCCCTTCTGCACCTTTGTGCATCAAGCAAGTGTAAAAGTATACTACACACACAGAGGAAAGTTTATAACTGAAGGTAAAATCAACATCTTCCAGCACACCTGACCATGTTACTAATGTTCTGAAAATCGGTGTGTCTACAACAGCAGTAGACGTAGGATCCTATCAACTAAAATTCTCTTGGGCTTATTTGTTTGTTCTGCTTTCTTAAATAATTTCTTTTTAGGATGTGGAAAACTGAATTTTCTGTTGCAACCTTGAAATCACTCTACTTGTAGTCTTCTGCAAAATTTTAAAAATTTCTATTTCTTTTTTCCATCCACAGCCTCTCTAATAACAAAAGAAATGCTTTGTTCTAGAAATGCAGTATAATTATATGAAATTTATAAATCATAAGAAATATTTTACGCCTCCTATGAAGTTAGGTATAAATTTTAACTTCTCCTGTTTATTACGAAGACATTTTCACCTAGAAAATGAAAATGACACGTTAGCCTTGTGGACCCAGTGTGAATATTTGGATACAATCCTCCAAGTAGATGAACAAATACACCAAGGTGAATATGTATGGAGGAAAGTAAAAAAGAGAATGCTATGTTTTGGCTGTGATTAAGAGCAGAATACAGGAGGGCAATACAGGGTGTCAGAAGTCATGCATTGTTTTCTCCTACAAATTTTGCAGATTGTTTTCTCTGCTTCACAGCCTTTAAGTGCTGGTCCACTTTTTAACCTGCTCCATAGATGCAAGGGCATTGTAGATCTGCCCACAATACTACTTTATTAACTGCACATAATGAGGTATGCAACACTTCAAATAACAATACATCAGTCAGCAGAACAGGATGCCAAAATGCACGGCTTGGTTTGGCTTGCTGTTCACCTTCACTCAACCAATTATAATGGCTTAAGGCCATAAGAGAGATGGTATAATTTATATTTTTATCTTTTTTTCAAAGAAAATCTTTGTAAGAAAGGAAGGTAATATTATTTTAAAGTAAAATTTATGTTTCTCATTTATTCTTTATGGGAGTATACATTATTGTCTTACATATAGGCAGAGCCAACAGTCAAATACTGCTACAGGTAATAAAAGTCCTTCAGTTGCTCTGCCCACATTATTCACACCAAAGCACTGACCATCCAGGCTGGCCGCCACTATGGCTGTCCAGAAAAGAGAAATTTAGGATGTGACTCCTACTGGGTGAAGGCTGGTGTACACTATTGCCACCGTGTCCAGATCTATTCCTCACATCTCAGAAACAAGGGCTTCATATCCTTTCTCCATTCCTCTGCTGTGACTTGCCTGTTGCCTGGACTCTGGAAGAACAAAACTTAACTTTTGATTTAAATGATTTAATCTTTAGACTAATGATGGTTCTGTTCTTTTCACTGACGAAAACCATCCAGTTCTCTAAAAGGGGGAAAAAACCCTACTGACAACTCACCTAGCTTATGGCAACAGTTTTCACTGGTTTTGTCTGCATTTTCTACCTTACTTAGAATATCCATGATTAGTGAGAAAAGAATCTTCTGTTTTCCTGTGATTTTCCATTCAGAAACCATGGCATAATATGAACTGTGTTTGCTTTATAAGCACATGTTGATGAACAATCATGGTTCCAACACCTGGGATGTTTTCAGAGGAAGAGCTGTGAATAAACTAGAAATGCTTATTACACTACTGGGCCTAGTTACACAACTAGAGAGGTGTTCACCCTCTGGGAAGATGCTGAAGACCATCTGTGGTCACATTCATCCACAGTGGGGCTGGAAAGGGGAAGCGGTAATGCTGTAGGTAATGGGAGATGCTGGTATGATTCTGGCATGACAGTACCAATGCTTGAGTCGCTGATCCCATTTGTGACTATCAGACAAGTCTTTCAACCCCCTGGATGCAAAATCCTTCAACTGAGAGGACAGAATTTCCCATGACCATGCAAGGATGCTGGGATTTCCTCTTACAGCAGCCATCACTTTGTAGCCATGTCTTGATATCAGAAATGAAAGCATCCTCAAAGTACAAATCACACCAGTTACAAAAAAATCATGGTACACACCAAGCCAACTTGGTGTGCTAAGTTGCCAGTACTTTTGCAAACAACACACTTTATGAGCCAGACTGAGAGGCACCAGCACATCTGAAAGCTGTCTGTTTGACACCATATTAACATTATTCTAATACTTATCCAGTGGTCAGCAGCTGAGCTTGACAGTTTTGTTACAGAGGTGTAGCTGTTTTATTTTCCCAATCAATTTAAGTGGCAACCACAGGAAGACTGTCTAGCAATGACATTGGGCTAATGTTTGAGGCTAAAAAATCTTACTTTCCTGCCTATACTGAAATGAAAAAAATCCTTGTTATATTAATATGGAAAACTCCTCTTGAGCTCCTAAAAGCAGCGAGGGAATGAACAATAACTACAGATTGCAAACGCCAGGATCAATGAAATGAAAAGTATGCTAAAAAGGGATAGTTACAGTCTCCTTTTTGAAATACTCTGAGCTTGGCCTAATTTGCGCTGAATTAGCTACTGTGTTGTCATGTCAGACCAGGAGCATTTTGGCTGTCCTACCCCTTTTATTTCAGTTCCGCAGCCTAAGCTCAAACCCAGAGAGTGACCTTCTGGCTCGTAGAGCTGCTTCAGAGCAAGTGAGGAGATAGCCAGATACCTACCTCACACTAACAATTCTTTCCTAGCAATGAACAGGCAAAGTAATATCTCTTGTTCCAAAGGGTGGAAGCACGTGATAGAGATTTTGGACTTAGAGGTGTTTTGTGATTACATGTGGGATCTTTGATACCACCAGAGGAATTCCTTTTGCACAGACCTTTGTCCCGGGCAATTTCAAGACTATGAGACCTAAGGGCAAGATCACAGAATCACAGAATCACCTAGGTTGGAAGGGATCTTTTAAGATCATCTAGTCCAACCAATGGGANAACACTAAGCCATATCCTTGAGCACCAAGTCAACTTCTCTCTTGAATACCTCCAGGGATGGTGCCTCAACCACCTCCCTGGGCAGCCCGTTCCAATACCTGATAACCCTTTCAGTAAAGAAATACTTCCTAATGTCTAACCTGAACTTCCCCTGGTGCAACTTGAAGCCATTACCCCTTGTCCTATGGTAATATATGCTTCCAAATGTCTGTATAAATTTTAGCCCTTCAATAATGATCTGTTTTTTAGTTTCTGGATAGGTGTAATTCTCATTCCCTAACAATTGCTGGGTAACTATTGCCGTAGGTGTTTTAACTTAGAACAGGTGAATTGCCTAAGCACATAGCAAAATGCAGACTCACAAACGTACATCTGTAGAAAGGAGTATTCACTGTAAGTTAGTAACAGTGAGAGGAAGGGCTGAAGCCTGCTTTCTTCCTATCAATGCATTATTGTGCTGTGCTGCACCACCCCAGATGTTGGTGACATTTCCAATAAGCTGCCACAAAACTCAAACTGATTATGGAGACAGAAAATACCAATTGGGAAGAAGGATAGATAAGAAAGAAAGCACCAAGGTAAATTTCTCACAAAATTTGTATTTTGCACCATCAAGACCTTTCTTGACAAGCTCTATCTCTACTCTTTATATACGTAGAAAATTAGCATATCATTTGATAATGACCTATCAAAACCTATGCTTTGATTACAAGCATCTGCTTTTGATTACAATCAATGAATCACTAATTTGTGCTCAACCACAGAACAGTTGGACTCCATCTATTATTCATTCTTGAAGTGGAGATCCTATTTAGAACTGGATTCCGAATTTCACTAAAGCTTTTACCCTCTTGACTATTAATAATTTTGTTTTGAAGTTAGGTCTCTAAGGTTTCATGATGGACTCTTTTGTTATGCTTAAACTCTGAAATAATATGCTCAGCTGTTGCCCAGTTCTATGCATCTTTCTCCCTGATCGTATGTCTAGAATGGGCTAATTTAAATCTTCTAACAATCACATGATACCCTTTTGATTTTTAAAAGCTCCAGCCTTTATCTCCAGTATAAACTGAGCCATACTCACAAGGGACTGATCTAATATGGTTCATGATTGTGTGACGTGGGATTTGTAGATCCATTAATTTCTTTTTTACAACATATATATACATGTATGACATGAAAAAGGTACACACATTAAAGATGCCTTCTCAATTAACGATATTTAGCTTGAAGTCATGGGATATAATGTACCCTTGTACAAACACACACATTCTTCCAAAGACAAATCCAAACTATTTGAGCTCCAAGATCTCATGTTCAATGAGCTTTGATTACATTATTCCTAGTTCAAGATAAGGTATTGTATGGTTTCTCTTAGATAATTGGATTTTTTCATAAAAGTGTGCGAGTGATTTCTACTGTGGTAAAAGGCTCTCTGTTGTGTAAGCTGCTTCCAGTGTAAGACTGTCTGGCTCACAAATCCGCATAACTCCCTCAACCAACATACGAGCGACACCTCACTTGACAAATGGGTGATAACTAGACCCAAAAATGAAACTAAGTTAGTTTGTTCTGGTTTTCTATCAATAAAAAAATCAGAAACATTCAGCATCAAGCAAGTAAGTTAATTTACAAGCCGAAAATGTCAAAAATGCCTGCTATTCCATTTGGGTGGTAGGTCTGATAGATGGAAGCCTACAATTTAAAAGGTCTACTCTAAACAAGTGTTAAACACATTCAAAATATGCAGACACATTTTCAAAATGCAGCTCACACTTCAGAGCCTGAATATTGTTCTTAGGCTAAATCTGATGGAGATGCCCAGGTTTGGGGCTAAGTCTTGTAGATTATCACCAGCAGAAACTGTGACCCCAAAAAGCAGCAGGAAACCAGTACCAAGTACCCTGGGGTGCATTCCCCAAACTGTAAACCTGAAGAAGGAAAATGTAGGTATCTTGCTGATAGAGGGGGAGTCCGGAGAGAAAATCAGTTTTGATAATAGAATTTGCTTGGAAAACAATATTCTCTCGTAAATTTACTCTTAAATTGCATTCTAATTCTGATTTACCACCCACAAGGAAAAGGTGAGAGGAAGAGGGCTACCTTGTCAGTTCAAAAGAGTGGGCACAATTTGTTGCAAGTGTAAAGTGGCATCCACAAATCCAAAGATGCCATTTAAAAATCACACCTCAAGCTTGACAAACACAGGCTCCAGTGCTGTCCCCATCTCTAATGAATGCTTCCTGCTTCTTCTAGCTCTGTCCCCTGTCCATTGACTTTAATACAAATCATGGTTTTTTAAATAGTCAACAGAATGCTGTAATCTGTAACTCTTACGTTAATAAGTACTTAATCATCTCTATAGGATCTAGATACACATTGGGAGTGCACCTAAGAATAAATTACTTCCCATTGAACAGAAGGACTCAGGCCCATTTTTATTTACATGTTGTATGTGAGATTCACAAAAAGACTGTGAAAATTCAGCCAGAGGTCTCATTACAAGAGCTGCTGGGAGCTAAGCACCTTTGAATATCTGGCACATGGTACCAAACGTCTGACAATCAAACAATCCATGAGATAAATTTTGCCCTAAGATGTATGTTGCTCCCACTGAAGTCAGCAAGTTGCACATACTTCACCAGGGAATTTGACCACAATACAGTTGTTAAGGCAGACTGGAATTTTAGAGTTCATTTTTAAGTAAGGTAGTTCGTTAGAAAAATAGCCACGTAACTAAATGTTTAACCACCAACACATAGATTTGAAATGTCAGGGAGGAATAAGTGTTATGTTTGCAAGTCTTTTTATTTCCCAGGGAAAGCTACATAACTCACTAGGCCCTTTACAAACAAACAAACAAAAAGAGGAAAAGAAATGGCTTCATGCTCTTGAAACACCTCTGGGAAACAGAACGGCTGAGCAGAGCCGCATAGCAATTCAGCTCTAATGGCCAGTAGCTTCAAACCACACAAAGCCGGCATAAATGTCAGATTTCCATTACTGGCAGCCTGAAATCTTTGCAATAGAGTTGTTCCTGTTAAGATTCATTGTCACCATATGCTCTAATTACTGTTAAAATACCTTCTATCGTGTCAGAAATCTTTCCATTTATAAACACATCCGGAGCCCAGGGCACAGCTAGATACAGGGTGGTCTGAGCCCTGAAACTACTAGTGATGTCTGTCAGCAAAATAAACAAAGACAGGAAAAAGACCGTCCAAAGCGAAAACCACTGGTTTGGTGCTCGCTGCTCTCTGCACTGGATCCTATGGGACTGTGGGATCAGACCCCTGGCAGAGTCAGAGCCTCTGCTTTCGAAGACATCTCCTAGAAAGTAAAGTTGAACTTCTGTAGCCTATTGCATAGACCTAGGCCGAGGGAATCAAACTGTGTGTTGAACACCCTTACACTCTTCTAAATGTTTTTTTTTTGTCTTAACTGAATTTGCCCACATGCAAGTTGAAACTTAAGAGCCTCTAAAATTGAACTCAAGGATCCTGAAGTGGCTCACGATGTTTCAAATGTATGGATATAAAATATCGATGTGACTATAAAGCTACTTTTCTATGGAGAGAAAGCCTAAGGTAAGCTGTTTGTATCGATGTGAGACGTACTATGAATTATCATTATTTGCAATATCATAGTAATATACAAAATGACAGAAAATGGGTAATCACATAAGACAGCAAGGATCAATTGAATTCACTAGAAATGAGTTCCTTTTGCGTTGTTGGGGCATTAAGGACTTCTGGCAGTTGTGTAAGTGTGGGGTTCTGCTATCAAAATGTGCTACCAAATCATGCAATGCACAATACACCATCGCTGGAAGGAATATATCTCATTATGGGGATTTTGGGTCACAGCAGACCATACCATTAAATTTCTAGGAGCCTGCTGTTGGCTAGATGTGGCTGTTTCATCACATTTTTCTTTTTGTTCATTTAGGATTCAAATTGTTATATAAAAGGCAGACACGTACAAGCACTTACACACAAGCTCCCTGAGCTCTTTCCTTCAATGTTCAATACTTTTTTTCTCTTAGTTTTCATGGGCATAAGTAAAGAACTAAAATATAATAAAGATAAAACAAATCCACGTAATTAAAAATTTGGTATTTGCTAAGTTTTGAGTGCTGCTTCAGAACATGAGTGGAGTGATATTTTAGTGCAATTATTAATTTAAAAAGTCCTATTGGCAGGATGAAGACCAAATGCAGCACTGAAAGACTGATATTTTTCAGCAGTAGCAATTATATGATGAGAGGTTTAAAAAAACACCAATGAAACATTATGTGACTTTACTTTTCCCTAAAATTCACTGTGAATGTATGGTGTTCTGGTGTTTTCTTCTGGAAATTGAGTTCATCAAAACAACACTATGAAAGGAAAAGCCTTTTTAAAATAGTTTTCCATTAACTATCATTTTTGTCATCTTAGTTTAATCTTTTGTTACACACCTAACTATTTTGTCATGGGAATAAGGAATTGTGAACTGGGAGAGGCTACTGAGAGGAGCAAATAATTTCCAGGACCTACAGGTACCTCCATATGATATTCTCTGATCCATTGTCTGCTAACTTAATCTCTTTACCTCTAGTTACAGTTTCTTTATAACACTGCTGGAGATCTGCAGATAAACCAAGCTATATTTATCATCAGATATTTGATAAGCATGAAAAAGACGACAGGATAAATGCTATGTACAACAAACTGCATAAAAGCATAAAGCAAAATGGCAGCTTACCCTCAGAAAACAGAATTATTCCTGGAAAGGGACTTCCCTTCATCTTAATTCACATTAATCTTTCTGCCACCCGTCAGTCTACTGCTGGATGGATTTTCTGGGCATATATTTGTATTTTCTTGAGGTTTTCAGAAGGAGAGGCAGGGCCATAGCACAAACAGGATATAATTATGATTTTAAAAGAAGAAAATAATTTTTCCCTCATATCAAAGTAGGATTAGACTGATGGTGAGACTGAGGATTAGACCAAGTGTGGCTGTAAACTGAAGATGAATTTCAAAACATTATGCTTGCAAAGATCTGAAAACCTGGCCAGCAGGTACAATCAAAATGGACAGGCATGAAGTCTTCAGAGATGCCATTCCCAGGGGTGGCATTTTGTCCTTTCTACAGATTTACATATCTGGGAGCACTTTCAAAACATGATTCAAAGTTCTTGCCAGCGCCCATCAACACTCACTGCCTACTGCCTGGAGAGCAAAGTGGGTGTAGCTGTATGAGTGAAAAACCAGTAATGCCCTTCATTCTCCAAAATTTGGACCCGCAAAGAAAGACAGTCACCATTTTCTTTCAACTTTGAGGAAGCATAGATCACAAACATCCTTTCAAATACAGATATGGTAAAAGTTTAATTAAAAGTATTTTAGCACTTCCTATCACCTTTCATTTAAAAAATAAAATGCACAAACTAGGAACCTTGAATAAGATGATACATTTTTTTAAATCAGCTTATATTCTGATGCTTGAACTGGCCTCAGAACCATCTTCCTTTATTCTAATTTCCCTTTTCTGAGGCAAATAAAAAGCAGAAGGCATGGTTTTTGAGAGAAAAACAAACAACAGCGATTAAATGTAGGTCTGTGTATTCCACCTGCGATGCCAAAACAAGCTATCAGATTACTGCATAAAGAGAACTAAAAGCATGACCTATACATTTATTTTTGCTCTCGCTTTTCACCGTTCTGTTGGTTTTTATTGCAAGGCTTAATTAAAATTAATAGCAAGTCAGGCTGGCTTCAGATTGTTTGGAAACACAACAGAACAATTGGATTGTACCTCCACCTACTGTTAGCACTCAGTTATTTTGAAAAAGGTACATCTATGGCATTTTAAAGCACTGACACATACGATGCTCTGGGATACAAGCTGGACAGGCCATGTGCAAGAAAACTGCAGACTGAATTGATAGGGAAAGTTTAGGTTTGGCTAAAACGTGTATCTTATTACTACTATAAAAGGGACTGAGAGCTTTGAGCTTCTTCTGCCTACTGTTTCCTTTCTTGTGTCAAAGTCAGGTGCATTCATGCAAAAAGAGCAAACAACCTTTCCTCTTATTTCCATATATTACTTTGGAGATTTTCTCCTCCTTTGTATCTATGAGAAAGCTTCTTGTGAAGCCGAGGCTCACAGAAGCACCAGCATTCTTTGAAGTGCATAGTTTAAACACACTTCAGAAAAGGTTTCTCAGGAGGAACCTTGTATTTTACATTAATGAAAAGCTTTCCTCTGAGACTATGCAGATTTCCCTGCAGATGCTACCTAACAACATGTGGACTACATCTTGCCATCCCTAAATATTCCCTTTTTCCCCCCCTTGGGCTAGAGTAAGCCAGGGGAGTTTGGCAGTGTCACTGCAACAACTACCTCTCAGGCACTGTGCTGCTGAGGGTTTTTCCCACCTCCGAATTAGGAATATCGCACTAAGAAAAAAACCATCCTGAAGTGTTCACAGTAACCACCGCGCTGGATCTGCCCAGCCTAACCAGTAGAAGATGTCAAATACTTGGATACGGCTTCAGCCCTGCATCATTCAGGGACTCACTTGCACAGAGGCACTTATTTGCATTTAGGGCTCATGTAGCTAAACCCTTTTTTTAGATAAAGAAAGGAGGTCTAGTCTTTTCAAAGGACAAGGGCAAGATGACAGTGCCCCTTTTTCATCTAGTAGCTCAGTAATTAGAGCTGCTGTCTGTATGAAGTGGGCCCCTACCTTGATCAAACAGCTCCTCCACCTAAGGGATCAGGACTCATCCCTCCCGCTGGATGGCTCAAGCCACTGGAGCTGGGGTTTCCCACTGGGGCACCTCTCCATCCATTCTGTTGAAACTCTTCTTCTTTGCACGGCCCAATTAAATATTCATTGGGCCAGAGAGCAGCGAGCATCATACTGCAGCTTAGTAGTTGTGGCAGTCCCAGGGAAAGATTCCCATCTCTGCTCTGTCGAATGTTAAACTATTTTCTATGAAGTATTTACTGGAACAGAGACATGACAGCGTTCAGTTCAGCTCACAGCCTGGAGGGGCCAAGCACGTGGGTCAAGTGCTGCAGTGGGGAGGAGAGGGACTTGACTTTGCATCCTGCGTCTGGGGTGCAAGTCAAGTCAACCTGTACGCCCCAAAGGAAGAGTTTTATAGTGTCTCATGGGACTTACCTGCTGCTCTCAACTGGAGCAAAGTGTTCCTGGAAAGATTTTTTTTAATTACTGGACTAAGGCTGGAAAATCAAGCACTCCAGAATGTCAGGAAAAGCCAGGATTAAGGTTGCCTACTCAACTCAATCTTGCCCCACACGTGTATTTTGAATTTGTGTTTTTCTAGAAGACTCCTGTTCACACAGGGCACAGAGCAGCCAGTGGTTTTTGTGTCTAAATTCGCATTTGGCCATTGGCCTTATTTACCTCACATCGCACAAAGCCTTCTGTGATGACAGACGTCAGCTGTAAGGATAGATTAGTAATTTTCAATATTTTCATTTCCTTCTTTGGTACTCATTATTCTAGTATACAAACACTCCAAAATTTTAATGAATTTCATATCCTGCCTAGGACATGAGTGGGTATTGTTCTCTCTGTAAAAAGCAGACTTGAGGCACAGAGTGATTTATGTCAGAAAGTACTCATTAATTTTGGGTACCCAGTTTGAGCTGTCTCTGTATTTTGTAGCATTTCCTACAGTCACATACACAGTCCAGTTCATACATCTGTTGTGTAAGTGCTCAGGGAATCTATGGGTCAAGCCCTACAAAGAAAGTTTTGTATATCTAAAAAAAGGAGATCTCTGGTGTAAAAAAATGACCTGACTACATGTAAAGACTCCCTTGTAAAAACAAACAAAAAAAAAATTCGCTGTTTTAACCAAGAGACTATCCTGTCTAATTCACTCTATACTTTCTGACTTAGTTAACAAATGAGGTAGGGGATTCTTAATCATTTGTTCTACTGCAAAGTCCTAGTTCCTTGCCAGACCCGACCCTTTTTGCAAACAAATGAAGCAGGATTCTGTAATTAAACATTCTACCTTTATACACATGGAAAAATGGGACAAAGTAAGGGTACCTAAATGATATATCAGGTGTTAAACTTTGAGGGCTTAACTGTAATTTTTTACAAAGAATATTTTTTTTTTCTTTCAGAATTAAAAATGACATACGCAGAATTTTGATTTAAAAAAATACACCCTCTCCTCTGTAATATGGATATGTATCTTCATTTTGAGACCAATATAGCTCATCACATAACTTCATATCCATCATCAAGATCTCTACCATTTGGGTTCATGGAGTAAAGAATGAGTAATGAAACAGAGTAGAAGGGTTACCATTGGTTCCACATCCCTTTGCTGATGCAGGGGGACTCCCAGACAAAAACCAGTGATTTCAGACCACACTGTGTCTTCCAAATCTGTGTCTTCCATCCTATCCAGCATTATCTGTCTGTCCATGGGGATTCCCTGGTGAATTCAGATACTGAAATGCTGCAAGTTTCTTCAGGGCATGTGCAAACCACAAATACACACAGACTTATAACTACTTTGGAAAAGATTGCCTGTATTTCCATACAAAAGAGCAAAAGATAAATCCTTGTCACATGGCTCCCACTACTTATCAGCACCGAGCAAAGGTAACAGATGGATCACTGGGATGCTTGAAGGAAAAAAGCACCATAAGTTTTTTTGACACTGGTTTAAGGTTGATTTTCTACAGTGCAGTTTCAGAAATGACGGAGTTGTTTGTGTCATAATTTTCCTAAGAAAATTCAGCTACATTATTATTCAGCTAGATACTAGAAATTTTCAAATGATTAAAGCTTGCAGCTGAAATTTCTAATAGAAAGTGCCAAGAAACCTTAATGGTTGGTAATGCTGTCCAACCTGCCTCTAGGCCTAAGCTATAAAAAAAATACCTAAGAAAGAAATTTCAGTACGCTTATATGGGACATCTTTCCCCATACCTTGAATGTTACCATGAATGAAGACAGCCTGTACCTCCATCAAAAGTGCCTTTTATCTTCCAAAGAGAAAACACACAGCATACAAATGCATCCTCTGTTCTGCTTCCAAAAGCAGAATAACTTAAAAAACAACTTAAAAAGAATAAGCAAATACCCAATATAAGTGCACAGGCTACAGTTTTGAGCTTATACGCTGCATTGTTTCAAATTCAAGTGAATTCATTTAGGCAATACAGTTGTCATCATTTTCTTTTAAACTCTCAGGACTGGCAGAGAGAGCTAGCTTAAGGGAAGACTAGAAGATGTGTAAGCAATGACATGTACTTACGTTAGTCCCAAAATTAAAACTGAAATTTCATGAGTTTTGTGGGGCTCATGAAACTTCATGAGTTTTCTGGGATATGAATATGATAACAAATTTATGATTTTTGCTTCAAAATGTTTGCAAACCTTGCTTTCTGTTTATTGGTTATGCTTTCTGGGTTCTCTCTTTTAAATTAAGGCTGTGATTAACTTTGATGTGCCTATCAACACTAGATCATAGCCTTACTTATCCAGTACTGCTGGGAAGATGAAATATTTTAATGACAGTCTAGAAATGAGAAAAACATTAAAGAAAAATAATCCTAAGGTCCCAATATAGCATTATATAAAAGCCTTCTTCTGAGATCTCCATGTACACCTCACCCATTCAAAGACAGAGATGAACCTTAAGCATCAGTGTTTCCAAGTAGTCTGCCAGCTATTGACAACCATTTGTATCATGAAAATTATACGAATTGAATGACTAATAGTCCAAAATTCTGAATCATTGCTACAAGATTACTAGATTACTAGAGAATTACTTGATTATGAAAATACAACCCAATGAACATATCACTTAACTTTTTCAGATCTCATCCATGCAAAAATCTATAAATTTGAACTGGTTTTGTGAGAAATTCAAAAAAGTAGCATGGATCTATCAAAGATTGACTGCAGCAAAACTTAAACTATATTACAAAGAGTTATTTTAATATCCCCAGGAGTCAGTTTTATCTGCACTTTAAGAAAAGCTAAGTATTTTAAGTATTTAGTGTCTCAAAAATAATACCAAAAATAATATACACAGATTATTATTCTGTAAAAAAATGTAGTATATCTTGTAATTTTAGGCAGCCTCATGGTATCTCCCAGTGAGGCAGGAATTCTTTTTCCTGTAGCCTTCTGTTCCAAGGTTGATTCAGAAGCATGTGCTGGAGACAGGGGTCTGTTGGAAACACAGGTCCTTAAAAAAATCAGCTACCTTCTAATGAAAAAAAATTCTGATTAAAAAAAGCCCCTCCCCCAGCACTGTATTTGTAATTTCAAATGTTTATGGAATATCTCCTTTTATGTTTTCCACTGAGCGTGCTGATGTTAGCACAAAATGCAGAAGAATGTTATATTATTGCAAACAACTTTAATTTTGATGTATGTAATTCATTTTTAATAAGGACAACTACATATTTCCCCTTAGAAATGTATTTAAAAGGACCCGTAATAAACTACATTCTACAAAGCAAGGCTATTTATAGGCAAAACCCAAAAATCCAAGTATGCTGTTTTCAAAGAAAGTACTTAAGCAGGTGCATACTAAAAAGCTGAGTTTGTTTGTGCACAAAAGCCTATAGATTTTTACGGGTAATTCAGAAACTTGGTATGCATGTAGGTGGGCTTAAAAGCAGCAAGTATACAATATTTCCATATCAAACACATTTTTGATATGAAAGATTGCTCCTGCAAAATGCAAAAAAAAAGGAACAACTTTTCCTATAAATAGTGATCCCATTTTCAGAAACAAGTTTTCAAGATTACTTTATTGTAAATGGAGGTAGGAGACAAAGGATCTCAAATGAGATGCTCAACTAGAGCAGCTTAACAAGGTGTTTCAGTCCTGCCACTTTGACCGCTGCCCCCATAGCTTCCAAAACTGAAACATTTTGATTTCTAGTTCAGAGAACATGTTGGGAACTGGAATTCTCAGGTTCACAGCTTCCACAGAGGCTATAGGATACAGCTGCTTATGCCATACAGCAATTATGTCCTTCCATTTTGACCAATATCAGCAATGAAAACCATCTTTATCTATTCTTGAACAGTCAGGAATGGATGGGGATTTTAGATTTAGATGGTGATGCAGATAGAACCAGGTGTTACTATATATCTGCCTTATCTTGCCCATCCAACCCCTGCTCCTCAGCACCAGTTATGATCTCATCCTCTGACAAGTGTGAGAAATGGATGAAAACCACTGAGGAAAACCAGCCCTTCTCAGCAAACCCATGCGAGTCAGGCTGAGGTGACTTCCCCAGTGTGGTCCTCTCCTTGCAACAAAAGAACATTGCAGCAAAGAGATAAAGGAGTATGTTATAAAATTCAGCAAGGTGGCTAGTTCGCCCCTTCTCATGACCAAAGAAATGAGAAATTTCATATGGGTATTGTAATTCTGACATTGTAGGGTTAGGTAGTATGGCCTACTCTTTGGTCTCTGTCATCTGATGCCCGGGCTTGTCCTGCTGCATGCCATGCTTGTATGCAACCTATTGACAGGCAGTCAGTGCACAATTCACGAGGCCGGCAAAAATGCATCCAGTTCCTTGGGTGCTTCAAGGGAGAGAAGTGGATCAGATGTCTAGTATGGCTTTCAGCGCCCATTTAATTTGGGCTGGTATCAAGAATAGCAGAAAAGTAGAAATTTAATAGTGATTTATGATTCTTTTGGGTGAAACTTCACTTTTAGAAAGATGTGCTTGACAGAACTAGCCCGCAGCCTGCTGTGCATTTTTACATTGTGTTTTCAGAAGTAAGAGGATTTTTTTAAGGTTGATCAGAGCCAGTGGTACTTTTTGAAATGGCTTATACTGTAGCTGTACTTTGCACTACACTAATGGACTTCTCTGATGCAGCAATCCTAATCCATTTCGGCTGCTGTGGATGGCTACATTTCTGTGAACTGGAGATAGTTTTGTTCCCAATTTTAATATGGATTTGAATGAACATTAGTGGTGGGCAAATGGAAATTCTGGAGGTGCAGTTTGGTTTGAAAAGGACCCACACGTTTGCTTATCCAGACCTCCTGGGCTTACACAATGTGCAAGTGCAAATGATCTTAGGAAGACAAAAGCCTTTCATGAAACTTTCAGCACTTCATGTATCCAGCACAGACTAAACCCACAGACGGAGGAAGTTCAAGAGGCTGAAAACACATTGTTCATATGACTATCTGAATATTATTAAACTTTTGTTAAAGTTTTGGGCTACATCAGTCTGCAAGATGAAGGAATATCTGGTATTGTTACTGGTTCATTTATTCATACTTCTATTAAAATAAGGCTGGGGGGCTATCAGAGGGTGTGCTAACAGCAATTCCATGCTGCTTGTCTGAACTTCGTAGTTTCAAGGATGTGCTATACTGCTCTGAAAGCACCTTCTCTGATATACCAACGAAAATTCTGAAACTTGTAGCATTCTCTGTGGGCTGTAACTCATTTTCTCATGACTCAACACTTTCAGCATGTTATTATTATTATTCCTTAGCCTATATCACCCTCCCAATATTGTCCATATACTGAAAGAGAGGTATTAAGCAACGTACCCAAGGGTACACATCATGTCAGTGGTAGAGACAGAGGGATTTGCTCAGGAGGTTTGTAGGCACATGTAAACTGAGCAATGGAATGAGCAAGGGTGAAAGCAGAGGCTTAATGGGGTTGTGGTGGCTCTGAGCAGTGGCAGTGCAATGCAGAATCTTGTTCTGCTACAGCATCCCAGCCATGTCATGGCCTGCATCATAAATGTGAACTGCAAACAACTTAATTTATCACGTTAAGAACAGGAAATATATGGATGCAGAGGTACTTTACAGTTTGCAGGACTTTGGGCAGTCCTTGATGTCCATCATCACCTACCTGACATGCAGAATAATTTCCTTTTATATAATTATTACTTCTGAAATACACTGTTGCTCTGATTTTAAAACCACTGGGGAAAATGCCTGTAACAGGAAAGGATGTATAATATATCTTTTTTTTCTACATTAACCAAATGACCTACTGATTAATTCTATTAATTGCATTGAACTGTTTATTGGGTTTTGATGTTGGTTTTTTTTTCATATATTTGGAGATGGTCCTTGATGCCTAGGAACGTATCTGCCCACAGTGCTGTGAAGTTCTAAAAGGGATCACCATTTGATCCTATAATATTTGCTTCAAACCATGAGATGCTATAAATGAAGTAGATCTATTGGCATCTAAAAACATTAATTTAGGAAAGAAGGCATACATTTTTCCTAGAGTGCCAGAGGAGGAGGAGGGATAGACTATAGGCACTGTCTCCATAGAGTGAAAGCATGTATTTATCATGGATTCAGCCTTTGGAAAGACAAATAATGATTTCAAAATGAAAGAAGTAGCAGAATTTTAAAAAAAAAAAAGTTCTAAATATCTTTGGGGAAAAGCAAAAAAGCAGGTTCTAGAAGGAAGCATTTCTGCTTTGATTACAGTATTGAGTTTGACACAGCCTAGAAAGCAGACAGAAGTGGCACAAATACTCACTGACCTTTTGGGGAGGCTGGAAAAATATTTCAAATAATTCATATTGGTTATTCAACATAAAAGATGAAATATGCAGATTAAGCCTGAAAATACTTCTAAAGAGATCAAAGATAAATGCACCTGGTTAGTGAATTATTTAAGTTACTATTGGTTATAACTAAAGGTGATGGCAAGCTCCTGGAACTCCATATCCATTCCTGACCTTGTCAGGCCAATGACAACCCAGTGCCTGTAGTCTTCGAGTCTTCCGTTTTCTGGACTGACAGACTTTGCTGCTGCTTCATGTATTATTCAACACAAAGCAAGACTGAACGAAATAGATTTAAAAGATCTCTTAAAAAGGAAAGCCATGACAGAAAAATAAAGGTTAATCACAGAACCCGATATTTTTTCCTATAATTTATAAAAAAAAAATTGTAGCTTTCCTAGAGCTGGAGGTGTCTTTACTTGTTATTACAGGCACACCTTCAATTTTGAACATTTCTCCATGCTGACTTGCTGTCCACGGGGTGCTTGTGGAACAAGCATATGGTACACCATGGACAGTTTTTTTCCTACCAGAGAAACATAGTACAGCTTTGGCAAGCAAGCATTTTAAGGCTCAGCAGAAAACTTGGGAGTTTATTTTTTTTTATGGTGATCCAATTAGAGTTACCCTGCAACTCCCAGAGTCTTTCTATTCTCTGACCTGACATAGCTGTCAGGAAACTGGAAGCACGTACTCATTCAAATCGATACCAGATTCTCTTAAAACCACACACACAACATACTATAGGCTGTACTATTCTCTTCAAGAACGTCTGTGAGTCAGTCCCACGTTTCCTTTACATAAAGGCCTTTTTCAATTAATTTCCACTTAGGCATCTTCTCTGGTGTTGATTATTAAATGTAATTGCTTTTACACTACAAAGATGATGCAGAATATGTATATGAATCCCACGCAAATATATACCAACCGCACAAATAAGTTCACTAAAAGAAACACGTACAAAGATACACAGCTGTTGTCCATGTATGTGCAATATGGAGGGTAAAAAATGTCCTTTGCATCTAGTTATGTATTTCCGTGTTTCTTGCAATATGTCTGTAAGTCTCTAAACCACAACCTGTGTGTAGGCATTAGCATATTGCCATTGCAGTTGATAGGAATCCCAATTGCTGAAAGTCAAATGTGTACTAGAAAAGTTGAGACTTCTCAGCATCTGCAGGATGCAGCTACAAGATAACTGGGATGCAGTTATACTGGAAATTCAGTTCTATTCAAACTTGTAGTCCCACTGATTTTTTTTTTTTTTTAATTTATTTTCTGGATCTTTGAGAGCGTCGTGCATGTGTAATGATTTATGATATATGGGATGCTACTTTTATATATATACACAGACCCAGAGAACTCTATAGAAGAAATTAGACTAATAGAATTGAAGACCAGCTGGCAATACATGTTGGACAAAAAAATGGAAGACGTGACAACTTCAGCTAAGCCAAGAGACAGAATCACTTGATTTGGTCTCTGCACATCTTTAAAATCATGCTCTGTGAACATTGTTATGACAGGGAAAAACAAGATTTTTTTCCCTGTAAAATTAAATGTCACTCTTGATAGCATAATATCTGAAACATCATCCTTCCAAGTCCACAGCAATACTTTACACAGAAAATTAAACTCTCTCTCTGTTTATTGAGTGGATAATGCAGTCTTCGAATGTGTGAGAACCCCTGCTAGGTGAGAAATTAAAAAAGAAGCACTATAAAGTCTAATGGTATGTATGAAATACAAAAAAGAGAGAAAAAGGTAACTTAATTGGTAATCAGAAGAAATCATAAAACTAATCATGCAATTAATGTCTTAAAAAGCCAGCATATGAGGTGTGTATAATTACCAGAAAACAATGCAGTGATGGCTTCGAGGATTAATGAATTAATGATTGTTGGGGGGAGGAGGATTTGCTCTCTAATTTTATATGTTAGCTTTAAATCCATGTTAAACTATTACTTTGCTTTGTTTACAGGAAATGCCCTCACCTCACACATATAATTTATCTTTGAAATTAGGGTTTCTTTTAATATTATATTTAAAATATTTTCTTTGAGAGAGATGCAGATGTGTTTTCTTTTCCTTCATACAGCTCCCTATCCTCCCCTCTTGTTCATGTTCACGAAAATAGAAGTAGACTATTTGCAAGGGAGAGAGTTTGGACAGCACATACATCAAAATGACACAAAGCCTAGAGAAATTCACCAATTGCAGGTGCCAGAATAAATTAACAAGTATGTTAACATATATAAATATATTTATTTTCTCTTTAAAATGTAAAGTGCTACACCACATATTATCAATTGTCCTTTGTTTTGTACACACATTAAAAACTAAATTTGTGTTCTGGTGCTGATTGCTAATTTACTGATGATCTTATATATCACGATGTTAATTTGTTGATAAAAGGAGGTGATAGAAAATTACAAATGATTTAAGACTGCTGTACATCAAAACATAAGCACTCCTTTGATTTAGTTGCCAACTAGAAAGATTTCAAACCGTCCTATGGTAAACGTTGGTCTTTGTTCCTTTTTTCTTTTTTTTCCCCTCATATGGTTCAGATGTGTGCATCTGCTGCTAGAAACGACAGCGATGCATGATGGATGGAAGGATGGATGAAAAGATTGGATTTTTTTATAACAGCAGACTCTAATAATTCAGCAGCCTTCAAGGAAGGAACTTCAAGGAACCACTGAGTGGTGAGGGAGCTGGTTTAGGACTGAGGAGACCTGGGCTACCAAATGCATCCTCAGGGCTAACATAGTCTTTCTGTGACTCAATTCTATATTTGCAATTGAAGGATACCTCCTACTTCCTTAACTCGGTGGACACTAAGAGAAGCAGATGCCTTCAAGACTGCCAGGTAGATGGATGCTATATTAAGAGCAGATAGATGAGTAGCACAGGTAGAGACTTTTAAAATTGCATGGCTAGCAAATTAGAGATTTTTAAGCTAAAAAAAATGAATGATTCCCTGTAAAATGTGACACTGTTAGAAATGTAAACTCTGTCTCTAAGAAGTTTGCCAGATATTGGGTTCCCACAAGGTCTACGAGCCATTGTGCTCTAGGGCTTGAGCTTCTCATATGTAGTTTAGCTCCCAGAGCAACTCCTCCCTTAGCCCCCAGACAATGCTCTCAGATGGGGAAAGGAGCAAAGTAAGGAAAAAGATCAAGACAGAACAAAGGAAAGAAGGTAACGGAAATGAGAGTGAGAAGAAATGAAGCCAATTCTCAAGTCTGTTGTTGACTTGCCATGTGGGCTTATGGATGCTCGCAGTTCATTTCTACGCTCCAGCTCCCAGCTGCAAGAGTGATTATAATACTTGGCTGCACCTCAGAGGGGTTCCCAGCATCGCTTCATTAATGGCTAGGAGTGCTCACGCCGTGGCAGTGATGTGAGCACTACAAGACCAGCAGAATTAGTATCACACGTGAAAATAGTGTTTGCAGATATCTAGATGGTAAGAAATCGAGGGAGGTTGGGTAAAAATAGCCACTTTGTACCAAATAGCCACTTATATCTGATAAAATTTGAAAGTCCTTAAATCCAACCCGATTCAGCTGCTGGTTGCTGCTGCCTCATTCTCATGTGTTGACAGGGTGGCACCAGGGTGAACGGGACCATCACACCCAGGGGCCAAGGCCCCAAGAGAGATTCCAATTGCCCCAGAGAGAATCCAAATTTTTTTCATAAGGAAAAAAACTGTGATTTATTTGCAGTGCATTTCCTTCCTTCAGTGTGTTTGGGACAGGTTTTGGTGGAAGCCAGAGTCTTGCAGTAATTTGGATATTTCTAAATCACTTATTTGTTATTTTGCTGTTGCTGGAGGTCTGTGACCCACTGTGTGAGACAGCAACTGCCCTGTCATCCCAGTGAAGTCAGTGGCATAAGGCTGCTGGGAGGGCTGGACAGGTTCATATTTTGATTTGGCATAGTAACGACTTCACTAAACTTCACCACTGAGATCAAACACATGACCTTGTCTGATTTTGCATAGAGTTGAACTTATGCAGTCCTTTGAAATCACAGTTTGGGTCATATAAATAAGATTTAACGTTGCTCTCTCTGCTGGACACAGAGGTGTTATTCGGAGACAAGAAAGACATACTTTAAATCATTTTTTTCAGGACATAAAAGCAGCTCAGACATCCAGATTTTTTCCTGGAAATATTTCAGTAAAATCTGCATCAAATTGGCATAAGCTATAAACGGAAAGTTTCCTTAATTCATGGTATCAATACAGAAATGGTTTTTGCATAATTTGAACAGGAGAATAGCTTTATGTATTACTAGCGAGTGGGATAAGCAAAGATGACATTCCAATTTCTATCAAAACCAGCTGCACCTTTGCAAAAAATAATGGAGTTGAACACAAGATATAAACCTACTTGACTGGACAGGTCCAAATCAGCTGTCTTAAAAATGAAAAACTGATGCAGTGGAGCATGAACAGATATACAATATCCTGTACTATTTGCTATTGTTTGTAGTTAAGAAAAATGAAAGTTCAGTATCCCTACCCACAACTGGGATATTCTCACTCTCTAGAGCCATTTTGTGTAAGTGCGAGCAACTATGTATGACCCACAGCATTGCAGTGATCAGCCATTGGAAGACAGCATGTTTTATTCCAAAACTGAAAATGAAATCAGCAGTTCAAAAGACAAGCACTGTTCTGCAGATGCTGGGGGTTGCCTCATTTTGGAGGACGGGGTTGGTTAGAATGGGGGAAACTCAGAAAGAAAGATCTTCTTTGTATATCTCATTGAAAACTTGTAGAAAAAAATATTAAAATTTTTAGATCTGCTTGTAAACTGCAGAAATCCAGGAACTGGGTACTAATGGGTAGTGCACCAGGATTATCAAAACCAGGGTTACTCCTGTCATGCTATCAGTATTGCTGGCTGTGAAAAAGAGCTTGGTAAGGGTCCCATGTGAGGTTTATTCTCCATGGAGACATTACTGGGAATCCTCTTATCAGGATTTGTGGAAAGATACCCTGTCACTGAAATTCTGTGTAACACTGGGGAAGCCAGTTCACAAGTTCTGCCTCTCTCTGCAGCAGTTTTCTATTTTGCATTCTGTAGGACAAGTATTATCTTCCTACATTGCCACAGAGGATATAAACATGTCTACAATAATGGGATCTAATCAGCAGTGGAAACTATTCTTTTCTTAATTCCAAAAGAAATCTTGAGATGTGGATTTCTCAGTCTAAAAACATAGGAGTGGCCATACTGAGTTAGACCAAAAATGCAGGCAATCCATCACTCTGCTTGTGGCAGCAGCCACTAGGGAGTATGTGAAGAGTGTTAAAATTAGCTGGAGAAGCAATTTGTGACACTTCCTCATGTTGGCTGTGTGATGATCACCCCAAGTCTCCATTCTGTAACACAGTGGGATTGAGGTTGGAGACTGAAAGGTCTTGAGCTCTTCTGTGGACACCATCTGAAACATGCTCTAGCACCCCATGATGTGAGTACATCTATTCATGTCTCTAAGCAGAGGGAAGATAGTATCACTGCACCTCATGCTGTAGAGGCACATCTTTTAAATGGCCTTCATATACTGAAGCTTGGAAACCTCTAGCCTGGTCAGAACCACCTTAACAGTTTCCAAGCTAAAGATCTTAGGAAGATTTAAAGTTATAATACATTGGCTTTGATCTTGCCTTGTAAAATGTCTAGTAAGATCTGAACTTTTGAATGATGGCGTGGATGGAGATTTGGTTACTATGCTTTATCAAGGGGAGCTTGAATTCAATGTTTAACTCCCAAGCATAATAATTGCGCAGTCCCTTGAGATGAGACAGAAGTGTAAGGAAAGGCTGAACCAACAAAGCAACTGCTCCTCCAGTTCTGCAGTGGTTATCTGTCTCCTTATCCACATCCTCCAACATGACACAAAGGTATCTGGGAAACTTTATAGAGTTATGCTTGCCTCTTACCACCCATGAATTCAATAAAAATTAACTCCCTCATCTTGATGAATTTGCCTTGCCAGACTTGCAACATCAAGAAAATTTTCCTTCTAGAATTAGCAAAAAAATTCTCAGCACAAGTCTTTTCTAGCATTAGAGCCATTATCAACTCCTACAAATAGCTAATTTTCCTTTTCAGAAAAAGTATTACATTCTCAAAATTTCCAAATTGATATTTTAAAGTTACTATTTCAGCTTGATGTAACTTTGTAAAAACAAAATTCTAATTAATTTAAGTGAATTTGTTCTTAAATAATAAACATGGAAATTAATGTTTTGATTACTATGACTAGGTAATGCATGAGATGGAAAAATAAATTACTGAAATTTCTGTCCTAAGCCCACAGTTAACTGTGTAAGGAAACCCTGAAAATCAGAGCAAGTAATTTATGCTGTAAGGTTCTAGAAATAAAACCTCGTTTTCAAAAATGCTTGACATTTCAGGTCTCACCTGATTCAAATTGTAGCTTTGAGTGTTCACTACCTTTGAAAATCAAATCACAGTGACACATGCTAAACACTGAGCCCAAAATCTAAATGACTCAAAATTAAAAAGAACTCTTGAAACTCCAGTTGTAAGAGCCTTGATAAGAGATGAAAATAAAGATTTTTAGCACAGCACAAAAGACTTCCCGAGTCCCCTATGATTTCAAACACAACCACGGAGCAAGACTATTCTTACCCCCCTAAGTCATGATCTGCTTTAGCGTATGCTAATTTCTTCCATCTGAGTTATTCCTTAAACCTATCTTTTCTGATTGTTTGTATTTTTCAAAGCAATTCAGCATGATTTAATCTTAAATGACACCCAGACAGTGACTTAATAATTAATATGCCAAGTAAAGCAGGTAAACTAAATCACCTCTTAAATTAAGAAACCAGATCCTTTCTATTAGAGCATAAACATAATTTAAAACATTGGTCTTAATAACTCATGCTCTATTAAGGAAAGAGCAGGTGGCTTAGCGTTGCTAATGCTGAATTGATATTATAGGAAAATATGAGAATCTTAGGTTGGTGTATAATATACTTCAGTTGCTTTCTAGCTGTACCATCAGCATTTAAATCATGAAATTACATTCCTATTCATGAGCCACACTCTTCTGAATTTTAAGATGCATATCATAATTATTTTTAGAAATTAAGGGATAATGTTTATTCCCAGTGGATACTTCTTTTTTGTTGTTGTTTTGTTCTTTTCTTTCCATTTTTTTTTGTTTGTTTGTTTTGGTTTTTTTGTTATTATTCAAATAGTGTGTTTTTTAACATTAACTGCCTAACTGCAAGAAGCAGGGCAAATGTCTACTCCCTGAGTCAGTAATCAAACATACTCTTCCTGGTAGCAGGTTAGGTGAGAACAGAGGCTGAGCTGGAGTCTGTGGGCACTGAAGTGCCCCCGTTCAGGAAGTGTCACTGCTGGGACCGCAGGCAGCTCTGGTTAACTCTGTTTTGCAGTGGTCATTTAGAAGTTTTCATTTTGCTCTTTTGTGCTCACAGACCTGCACCATAAAGCTCCTGTGCATAGTCTGCCAGCTGCTCAGCGTCCCTTCCAGGCAGAAACACAGAAGTTTATCTCCTACCTGCTTCACAGACCAGAATTCAATCTTATTTTCTGCAGAATAACTTCGTTGTGAGCCAGTAGCTTCCACTCTGTTACATTCACAGAGCTGAGAACAGAGACACTCTACCTTCTACTGGGCTATATGCCAGTTTTGCACTGGTTTTTGCACTTTGATGGTGAAAATGTAGTATTAGATACATACTGCAGAGCAAGGCTGAAAACAGGACCCTAAAAGTTGTTACATAGAATCCACTGTAACATCTTAATAAATTATGAAACCAAATTTATCACAACAGCCATTTACTCATAGACGTTTTCTGATTTCCTGGTATATACTTTGAATTTCTGGGTATTCATTCATTTTCCCTCCAGTCAAAAAAACCCTTTATTAAAATACTGGTAGTGTTTATATCTAGCTCTCTTTTTCATGGAGTGCATATGTAAATGATGGATTTAGTTATACAACAAAAGAACAAAACTATCAAGGAGAATAAATGCCACAGGAGGAAAAATCTTTGTACGAAGAACTGCAAAATAAGATTTTTTTTTATTTATGTAACCCTGGTTTAAAATGCAGTATTGTAAGATCTGTGAGTCCTGGAAGAAGTAAACTTCAAACCTGGATGCAAACTTGCTCATCTTTCACTTCAACAGGAATACCAGTTTGGACCAATCCCAAAGTTCATTCCTTTGGATTAAAAATAAAGGGAAAGCAAAAGTAAAAAACTCTACAACTGGGGTTGTCTCCTGCAGGAATTCTTTGAGAAATTAATGGTATGGTCCAGGGCTGTCTTCTTACTCATCATCACCCATGCCAACATGATGCAGTTTTAATACTACAAGATTTTCATTAAACATCATTGCTGATACTGACTGTTGACAGAAATTGTTAGGAATTTAACAGAAGGATGGAGACAGAGTTCTCTATGTCTCTCTATCTGTGATCTCACAGATAATTTAACTTGAGACAAGTCCTTTAACAGGAATACAGTCTTGTGTGGGGAGAGCATAAAGACCTCACCAGCAAGCGTGAGATGTCCATGTCAGGGGCAGCAGCTGCTCACACCTCTAGACAAGCATTTGTGTCAGAGTGCAGAACAGTGACTCCATCTAAACCAGTCGTTCTTTATCTGTCATTTGTATTCAAGATAGGTTGGGGTTTGGTGGGATTTGGATATGTAGGCTCTGTTCTCAAAATTTTCCACTTAGGTGCTCAGGTTGGTAAAACAGGTATCTAAAAGAAGTGCACAGATCCTGCTGTTTCCCAATGCCAGTGGATGAAGAGGCTCTCAGTTCAAAGCTTTTGTTGACTGTGAAATGTGGCAATAAAAGAGAATCAAACATGCTGTGAAATACTCTTCTGGGAGCTAAAAAAACTTAATGCAGTCACTGTTAAATAATATACTCATATCAAATTGAAAAATAATATGACCAGTGACAAAAGAGCTGTGCATGTGAAGTTGTCACTTAAAAAACAAGGCAGTGCTTCTCTAGCACGTCCCAGGGTTGTGTGCACTCTCCTAAGGATGACAGGAAAGCTCCATTTAAAATGTCAATAGTAACTCCAAATCTGCTTCCTAAGATTTGAAACCCATTTATTGGGAAAGAATAAAAAAGGCTATCTGAACATAGGAATGAGGGACAGGAGTCTTTGGTCTCAATTTTGATCTCATTCTTATCAGTTTAATTTAACAAATAACTTCCCATAACTTCATGCTGCTGCTTGAAAGCTGCTTTTGATGAGACCAGAAGCAAACCACCTCCCTGTACTTTCAAGCAGGGCTCACATCCAATACAGTCAGTTAAAAAGCTAATGAGGCAAGGATGTAGCAACAGCTCCTTTCACTGGACTGATCAACTGCTTTACAAATGAACATGGTACTTCTTTAAGAGAGACCCAAGCATGCTAAAATGGTCCTTAAGTCAATCTCCAGCTACATTTCCCCCTCAAAACACAAAGAAAGAGATGAATGATTTAAAGTTTCTGTGGAGCTGACTGAGAGAAAGAGTCAGCCACGTGAAAAATGCTGGTTTTGTGAGGAACAGCAGCTGCCACGGTGTAGCACCACTCTGTGGTCTGGGGTTCCTGTTTAATAAATGACAGTGCAAATCCTGCTGCAATCCTTTAGAAAAACTTCTTCTGCAAGACAAAACACCTTGTATTTGTGCAGTGATAACCACACATTACAGAATGAAGCATAAATGGATAGTATAGCAAAATCTGCAGTTTATGTTTAATACTGAACAATAAAATATCTCGGAAGTCACATAAATCATTGTGACATTCTAATCCAACCTCTATGATCTCTATTCAGAAATCACAGCAGCTGTCTTTTAAAATGCCCTTCCCAACAGTAACAAATTTTGACCCTATTAATAAGATCAAAGCTTAAAATTACTAGATACTAGTCAATAGTAATTATTGCTCTGTTACAATTTCCAAAATTCAACCCATGCACCCAAAAAGCACTTCAGATTTTACTAAGCTATAAATGGATTGTTCTGCAACTATATCCATCAATATGAATTAGGCTTGTGTGATGCATAGATATATGTAGTGCATAGAATAGGAATTAGAGTAGGATCATAAAGTTTATATAAAACTTGTAATATATTTTCATCTCGCATTCACAGTAGAAGTAAATTATTTTGTATATTTCTTTTTATGACTTTGCATTGTCCTCATCACCATTAGTAGGAGGGCAAATCCCTCTGAAAAATACAAACAGAACAAAGCTCTGCCTTCTCTGCCCCTTTGCTGAAAGAATAGCTTGTGAAGGTTCATAAGATACTAACTACAATTTGTTCTAGCTTTAAGAAAATCCTGAATTTAAAGCAAGTTATATGAAACATAATCCATGCTTTTAAGATGAGAAAAGGTCATGTGGAACTGTTTAAAAGTCAGACTAAGACAGTATTCAATGAGTCCACACTAAAAACATCCCTGGAGACACCATGGCAATGCAATGGACAGCTATGTCACCACCTTTCAAAGGGACCAGCTCTGCTGAGTAGCCTGGTGGCAAGCAAAGCTCTGCTCTTCCTTTTGGGAAATTTGTCCAGTGGTGGCTTTGACTTGGAATTATGCCAGGAAAGTAAACCCAGGGGACTGGGAGACTACTGAAAAACTCCTCATTCTCCTTGTCTCTTCCCTTGTAAGCAGAAACAGTTGGGTGTAGTAGACTGTACTATCTATACTTTATCTCGCATAATAATGATCCTAATGCACTTGCGTGAGACCTGTATCAAAGCAATTCTTCCACTGATTTCACAGCACTTTGGATCAGAACTATTGCAGGCACACGGCCCTGAACTTCTTCAGGGTTGAAAGCAGATACAGGTGAGTAAGTTCTGGTAGTGAGCTAAAAGTTTCTCTAGGGCCAAACAAGGCTGCAGCACATTCATCCAAAGCCCCTGGTGATTTAGAGAGAGAAAATAGCTGCAAGGAACTTTATATTTGTTTGTCAAGCAAGCTCACACCAGCTAGTCCACAAGGTGTACAGAAAGCCATTAAAATTATGACATTCCTCACCCTGCTCAGGGGTATGAGTCCCCCACCAACCTGGTTTGGTAGGTATAAAAAGGATGCTCTATGTGATCACTGGTGACCATCACCAGAAAGATGTCTGCAGCAGATATATTTATTCCATGCAGAGCCTTTGATGTATAGACTTTGAGCAGGTGAAGAAAGACAAAGAACTCATCATTATTTATCCTTTGCCAGATGGTAGCAATGCCAGAATCAGGATGGTTGTCCTAGGGACACACCAAGATCACCAGCAGTCAGTAAAAGACTAAGAGCTTAGAAAACAAGTGCTTGGAGAAGGCATGAGGCCAGATTGCACAAGGAAGTTATTACTGGGAGCATCCAAAGGACAACATTTTCTTACAGGTAAGGCTTTTCCTGGTAGGCTAGGGAGTACACCCTCAAAACTAACAAATTTTTGCAAATGAGCCTTATTGTCANAAAAGGAAAAGAAATGTGCATGTTTTTAGTACAAAGTTACAAGGTTAAAAAGAAGGTAACAAAATAGGCCAAGGAAAAATACCATTCAAATATCTAAATACTCCAGTGCTGATGAATACTTGAGCTAGGCATCCAGCAGATGCCTCCTTTTTATACTATATTTTAAAATCTGCACAAAGTGGGTCATGAATGTGCCCCTGCGACACTACTGCATCTTTCCTGATCCTAGAATGACATAGGAGATGTAAACAGCCAGTTCAATTCGCAGGTAAAATTGAAAAAAATAAACGAAGTTCCAGAAAATGTCATTGATCTCTTTTTGACATTTCATAATTTTCTCTTGGTAACATGCTTAAGTTGTAGCAATCACCTGGAAGACATAAAATATGATGGGTAAGATCGAGGAAAGGAAGCACTTACTGCTAACTATATACTGGAGAGATAAGCGCCAGTCATGATCTGACCTGATAGTAATTTCTGTATGAGAAGGCATTTTCAGAAGAAATCAAATGCTAAATACTTATATGTAATTGTAAAAGTCATGGGCTATTAACTAATCATTATACTTCAACTAATGGCAGCATACAGTTGCTAGGTAACCCCTGATAAGATGTGTGCATTGGCTGCCTGGGAATTACTAGAGAAAAGTGATTCCCTTCACCACCACCACCAAACCCATCTCTGAGTCAAATTGATTACATAGGAGCTCCTGTTTTGACTGATTTTATAGGAGATAAATGCTGACTACATTGTGTTTAGACAGTCGAAAACTGCACACCAGTTGATAAAACCTAAAAAAATGCAATCGCTAAAGTGCATTTGTTGCTTTTTCAATGGGTTCATTTACTCTTGACATCATAACGCTGCACACTGGAATCCTGAGTTCTTCAACTGATTTATTTTTATATACTGCATTATATTTCATAAGAGGTGAAGAGTCAGATGACTGGAAGCTGACTCTGAAAATCAATAAGGAGCAGATACATACTGGCATGTATGAAGAGTGTTGCCTTTTTGCAATATTTTAGTATTTTTTACTCTCTATTTCACACTGTCACAGTTCTGTGTTTGACAGAAACCTGAAAATCAATTCTATTTGAGCATTTTTTTCCCTTTGTTTTGGTTCACCAAGTTAATATTAAATAAAAATGAATGCTAAGCCAATTCAGTAAACAGGTTCTGGGGAAGTATTATACCGATCTACTTGTTCTGGAAAAAATAAAACCAAAACCAAGATCAAAAATAAAGCAGAGAAGAAAAAGACATCATCAGCATGAAGAACTACATGGAAACTAGTGGCAGAAAATAATAGGTTGGATTTTTTTAAACCAAATTGTCTAGCATTCAAGGTAGTATATACGCTATGGAAAATATTTTATCAAAAAGACTAACAACGAGTCTTAATATTTTTCCTTGCCTTGAAAAATCAGGCACTCTGCAGCAAATTATTTAAAAGGAATTAAGATCTATATCACCCTTCTAAACTTATGATTTTTACAGTGCGTGTAAGTTGTCTCCCTCTTCTGGCTGATCCAGACAACCCAAAGGACCTATAACTGCTCAAACACACGAGGCTCCAGGTTTGGTGCAGACAAAGCCCAGTCAGCTTCTCTCATGTGTGTGAGTTTATATGGAGACTGCAGCATCTACGCACAGGTACAGACTTGCAACTGGACATTTTCCTCATGTTAAGCACTCTGTCTTCTACTATGAGACTTCCTGTCATCCCCTAGGAAGGGGTAAGATGCAATGAAAGAAAGAATCAAATAAGAGGTGACAACATTATTATATTTTTCTTCTGAGTTAGCTTTGAGGTTAGGGGACACACCAGGGGTTTCTATACTACCAGAAGAGAAACACAATTGTTTGCATACACTCCAAGTGGCATGACTATTTTTGTATCCCAATCACACATCTCCTCTGCTGGCATCAGCCAGGGCTCTTTCCATGGCATACATTGCTCACAGCTTGATGCAACAAACTGCCCGACAACTATATTGAGAAACAGCTTGTTTTGTTTTTCTAATTTGGAAAACAAAGGCACGCTGCAAGCTGCGCTGACTGGGAAGTCATACATCTTTAACACAAAGTAAAAAGGAAAAGAAAAGAAGGAAACATCCTTTATTTACAGCAGATGCCTTCTTCTTTCCTTGCAAAGTCCCCTGTCAGCATGGCCACCTTCACGCCACTTTTCAACACCAACCAAAAAAGAATGAAATCTTTATTGTCTTTGTGCTCAGAAGTTAATATTAGGGAACTTGTTGCCTCTAAAGAGAGGGCTTCAGGCTATTATAGGAGAATCTTTCTCCAGTGGGATCAACTATGAAACTAATGTAGACTACAGACTCTTCACTGCATAGGCCAGTGGTTCTCAAGGAGTTGTCCTAGAAGGTGAATTAACCACTGGGCTATCAAGATCCAGCCTGGCCCAGAATAACATGGTCCAGCCTGGTAAGAGCTATCATCTCCCCTCACACTCAGTCTCACTTCATCTTTTCTGGGAAATTCTTACAACAGGACCTCTTGCAGCTCCATTTCAAGAAATCATCTCAACGTAGTACTGAGGACATGGAGTATAGGACAGGCCTAACAATGGCTTTGTATGGCCTCTTAGAATTGTAAGAGGGCTGGAAGAACCTGCTGGGCTTTGATTATCCAACTGCTCAAGCTCAGTGTGCTTACACACTCCATGAACACAGCCTCAGTACTCAGACAGTCAAGGATGGCCACACATGGTTGAAGATCGTACTTGGAAATCCCTAGGGGAGGCTTATCAGATCAATATGGAATTCTATGAACTTTATTTATACCATTCACATCTTCAGCCAACACTATAGGTCGTGATATGCAAAATGTGCCTAGTTATTTATCTAACAAAATCATCTTGACACCTCAAATCTAGTGGAGATCCAACCTATTCAATCTTAGCTTTTAAACTGAATGCCATTTAACTGTACAGCCCTAGCCTTTGGCTTTCCCTGTAATCAGTGGTGGGAAATAGAAGACAATTCCAATCATAGCTGGACTCTGCTGATTATAAGGCTCAGTTGACTACACTGCTATCGTAGATGAATCACTGAAGAGTCTGTACAAATAAGTTAGGGGTGGATAATGTTAGCTACTAATAGAATTTTATAATCAGTGGGGTCACATCTCACTGGAGCAGCTAAGAGTGCAGGGAAGTCTTGGAAACTGTAAACCAATCTTTCAAGGCTTTGGAAAAAGCCAGAGCCAGTCTTGTGAACTGGGAGCCTGGAAACTGTGTGTCTGCAATTGCCTGCTCCACCAGAGTCCCATGAAACAGAGCTGGTGTACAATTTCTGTAAATGAACAGCATTGCAGCAAAGAAATAACTTGCACATATCATTCAACATCTCAGGAAAATGACTCAGCAAACCTCTGACTATTGGCCAATCTGATAGATATTTAGCATGAGCGAATCCAGCCTGGTGTTTTTCTGTACTTGCTACATCATGGTAACTAATAATAAAGGAATGAGATACTGGGCATGTACCAATGAGGAGACTGTGCTCTGAAAATTTTACAGCCTGAATGGGCTGGGTAGGAGTACTGAATTCACACCCTACAAATAAATCATTTTACAACAGGGGAATTATGTGGTTCCATCTCTCATGAGCCAGAAAAGCCACAGCTGATACAATTTTTCAGTCTCCTCTCCTGACTTGTGGTCTTATGGTGTTTTTCTAAGATGATGTTTTAAACCAAGGGCAGACGCCAATACAATATATTGTTGTGCCACCACCATATATAATAAAGGTGGCTGCCTTCCTCCATTTCCTGGAGGTTATTTGCATTCCTAATCAGAGGCAGAATTTGTCTGAGCAAATTTGGGAGTCCCCAGGACAAAGCAGAGATTTCAGCAGAAATTTAATTGCTTGAAATGTATCAAGTTGCCATATTTTGTTTATTTCCTGAGATTAAATTACGAAAATTGCCAGCCTGTAACTCCAAATTGCATGACAACTGTTGAACTTACAGTCTCACAAGGATAATCACCCCAGAGCACAACACACACATTGCTCCACCACCATAAATTAATATAAGCTGCCAGGAATTGAAAGGGAAAGAATAAACTCCACACTTCCTTTATTCCCTAACTGGTATAATGAGGATGTCATTTTATTGTCTCCTGGGTGGGATCTTTTGCCACCTCAGTTGTTACAGGTTTTTTCTAGACACATTGGGTACAAATATGGTTTCACTTCACAAAATGCCTGTGTCCTCACCAGTTTGCTGGTCCTTGTCAAATCAGGACTTCACACATTGTTTTCTGCACATTCCCTAATCTTAGTGAAAGTTTCATTTCCCCAGCCCATTGCCATCGGCTATTGGTCTGGCACAAAACTCAAGCTCAAAATGAAAAAGATAAACCAGAGAAAAGACAGCAGACACAGCTTCTATTGCTCTGCTTTCTCCTGCCACGGCTAACAAAACATGCTTAATAGCACCATTGTGGTGTCGGTGAGCCAGAGAGGCAACCAGGTGTACCCTGTCATGCTCTATGAATTCTACCTATTCCTGAAATATTCTAAATCCACCCATTAGTGTTTCCAAAGTTCACGATGGCAATAGACAGAGGAACATTTCATTGTCTAATGGATACAAAACAGCAGTACCAACACGGTATTAGCCACTGTGGATATTACTGACCAACAAGGTCACAGACAACACCTGGATCTGCTCCAAGCCAAAAGACCAAAGTCTTAAAATAACAATTTAAAATTTCATTAATTATTAATTATTCCACATATATACACATACACTACGGCATCCTCATAAGATCTTTGTTAACTGACAAGCTTCTAGGTTTTTGCCTACTTGGTATCAGCAAAGTGAAGAAATTGAGCTTGTTTAGAAAAGAGATGAAATTATTTTGCATGAAAATACAAATATGTTTTAAAATGTAATGAAATCTTGTCAATTTGTTTCAAAGATTTTATTGGCAGATTCTGGCTTCTATGGGTGAAAAATTCTCTTCTCTGGTTTAGAAAAGAATGATTTTCCTCTTAGCTTTCAAATTTGCATGCCAATATACTTTGCATGTAATTTACATACCATACTGTATCACAACCACTTTGTCTCATTGTAAAATCCAAGATCAGCTCCTAGCATTTCATAGCTAGGATTATTAAAATATTTTGTTAAGTCAAGTCTGAAGATAAGCTTTCATCCTGATGCTCCTGGAATTGCATGATAATGGGCAGAAAAGGTGAGCATCTGGTTCAGGCATTGGACTAGGCTTTGGGTCCAGTCCCAGATTTCTCACAGGCTTGTTTTCAAATTTGGACAATTTCACTTAATAGCTTTCTAATTCATATCCTTAGATGTAAAATAAAAATATTTTTTTTTTTTTTTAAAGAGACAATTTTTATTCCCTTTCTTTTGTAATCTTGTCTTTTCGAGTCATTATCTGTAATCACTCAAAGGCACAGTTTTCCTTTCACTCTGTGTGTGGGCAGGTACCCAGTGAGATCCCAATCCTGTCTAGAAGGCATTACTCTAATGCCCCTGTTAATCAAAACTACTCAGCCTTTTTTCAATTAAATGATTTATGCAAAGAAATATCAATTTTCTAGAGAATGATTTTTTTCATAGATCCACCTAAGTTTTAGGGAAAATTTCAACAGGGATTTTTTTTTTCATTTCAAAGACATCATTTTTTGTTTAAAGATCAGGTGACAGAAAGCTTTGTGACCATCTACAGTTTTGTGTCAGAGCACTCCTATAGGAAAACAAGCCTTCAGCTGCTTGACTCAGAACAAGGATCTTGGAATGAACCAGGAGCTATGTTGAACACCAAGCTGTCCCAGCTTCTCATAAAATATCTGGAATATTAAAATATCTACACAAAATTAAGCAATTCCAGGAGGATACTATCCAGTGTAGCTAATGACATTTAGTCCAACTGGAAAAGCAGTGAAGAAAATCAAGGTCTTCCTCTTTCTGCATGAGGACCTACATCCACACTATTCTGGGTCTCGGTTATTATGCTTTTATCATGAAAAATTAGGAAAAGACTTTATTTTATCCAAATGAGAAAATAGGAATACTCCATAACGTCAAAAAAGCTCTGCAGGACACAGAACTGCAACCTGTTGAGCATGGTACACGCATGGTACTTCTCTGGGGAAAATCAGAGCACGTATCCAGAAGCTGCCTGTGATACTTCAATAGTGTCAAGTAGCAGCTCCCTGAAAGAAGGTGACTGAAAATAGGACCTGGGACTTCAGCTGAGGGCCATGAAGCACCTGAAGTATCTTCCTTACCTGTGACAAGATTCCAGGGACATTACTTAATACAAAGTACCTTAAAAAGCTAAAATAGGTTGCAGAGGTTAGTGGTGTGAGTATTCACACTCTATTGGACGTACTGCTTACAAGTAGCACTGTATTGCTTAGCTCCAGATGCTACCTTGAGATGTAGAGAAGCTTAATGCTTCTCTAATCAATAGATCATCATCTCTCTGCTTAAGACAAATCATTTCAGTAGAAGCTATTATAACTGATTTGGTCTTTTTCCACCTAAATATTAATTTATTGTAGCTAAAGCCACTTGTTATATATGAAGATTTCCTGTTTCTCTCCATGGCGAAACAGGTATTATTTGCACTAACATTAATAGCAAAATGTGTAAGATTACATGAGTAATCTTACACATTTTACATGTAAGATTTATGTGAGTAAAGGAGAACTTGGACGAAGTAGTGCTGCCTAACCTCAGTGCAGACTGCTGCTGTTCTGCTGCAGAACACAACCAACTTCGCAGAGTCAATTTAGTGTCTTGGGAAAAGGCAAAGAGAAAAACGGCAGCTCTGGTCTAAGCACCCCTCTTGTCAAATGGGTAAGAGTTAAGAGGGGCCATTAATACTCTCAGGTGTACATCTTGATAGTGCAGGGAGCACTAGAAGAATGAGCAACTCTTTCTCCTAGGAACAAATAATGGGATTTCCCAGAAAATATCTAACTACCTTACATTATCTGGCACCTGCGTGCCAGACACCTGTACATTGCTGAACACCCATCTGCTGTATATGCTACATGCATCTCTGTTCCTTTTTTTTTTTTTTTTTTTTTAAGCTTGGCAAAGGACTTGATTAGGAAGATAAAGTCTCTGAAAAACATTTTGGAGAAAGATGCCAGCACAGATTGTACAGTAAAAGATATCAGGTCTGCCAATACATGCACACCACACTGCAGGCTGCTTATACTTGCCTCTCAATGATTTATTGCACAAATTACTGGAATTCTGAAACAGTACAAGCCGTATCTCCATATTTCTATTTGGTATATATTTGATCATGAAAGGATGAAACCTCCTCAACAAGCAATATTTGTATTCTAGCTATTCTCTCTTCTTGTTCAGTAAGAACATCCTTTCTTTCAGAGCAGTCTCTGTTTATCTTTCCTTTTTCTCCTGCTACAGGCAATATAGTTGAATGCTGCTGATATTAGTTTCGTCCAGTTCCAAATAATAAAAAAAAAAAAGCTATCTTTTGTATGACTCATTGATGGTATTTTGAGTTTTTAAAAGGACAGAGTCACCCATCGCTTCTGTGTGCACCACAATCGGTAGTTAGATGAAACTATGTAGAGTCCAGTAGCATGCACATCTTTACTAGGTAGATCTCAGAAAACACAATACTATCCCAGAAAGTATGTGCTCACATACATAGGAGGTTATTTGTAAGATCATATATTTCATTTCTAAAAAGTCTCAAAACCCTCAAGAAGTACAAGGATGATGTACAAAAGTACGTCAAGGCAAACTCCTTTATTTGGAGGCAGTGTTAGAGGACCAGATTTTCGTACTACTGTAGACACAAACAGTATCAAGAGTGTTTTAACAAAGTATATTAATTGAACGTACTAACTTACATGGAAAACGTACTATCGCTTTTTGGATAAACTATGAAACATTTCATTCATGTGATATGTTTTTTATTCTAGAGAACCTAGTTTGTTCTCCAGTCGGTAATTGCCTGGCTCTTCCGTCCAGTGCACAGCACACAAAATAGAAGCTAGCTCTCCAGGTTGTGCATATGCACACATAGATACACAGATACACACACCAAACCCTAAAGCAACATACTGCACTTATCTTCTTCCCATTTTTAGATCATACATATTTCATTAAGCTTCATGCAGAGTGTCTTCTGATTTATGGTAATTGTCAACAAAAGCAAAAAATGCCGACAACTTTAACCCTGCAGTACTGAGAATTTAACTGGGATAAAATTAAAATGTTTAGGGGGAGAAAAAAAATCACAACAACCTAAACCACTGGGAGCTTGACCCATGAGATGTTGTCAATTTTTTATTTTATTTTATTGTGTTTGTTGTCTGTAGAAGCAGATGCCAGCAGCAACATCTGATGTACCGGACACCTCCAGTGTTATCCCAGCATGCTCATGGCCTGGAGGACTTGGAGTGAGACTAATTTCCATATCAAACCCAATTTAGATGAAACATCTTGGTTTAAAAAAAAGAAAAAAATAAAGCCAGAGCATCAATAGCCCCTTGATTAGATTTTCATCTCCTGAGCAGACAAATATGAATATTTATTACCATGAATGCAGATTTCCCTCTTTCCATTGCTCTGATCTTGAATATTACCCACTGCTAATTTTTATGAAAATTTGGGCAACATAATGTTTTCACATAAACTGACAGTTCTTGAGATAATCCCGTTATTGTTTGGTGGGAAATGACAGTTTCCGCTTATTCATGTGTTAACGAGGGATTAAATATTGTTTTTCATCACCGTAATCTAAGATGGACTGGAAATTAAAATTCAAACATTGTGCATTAGCAGAGCTTTGAGGGCCAGAATTTGTTTGCATTCACTTAGTAAAGATCTGTAAATTAACAGTTTAACGATCAAGTGAAATCTGTATCATAAAAACACCACTGACATTAGTAAAATGAAGTAATTCCTCTACCTGCTAAAGGTAAAGAGCCAGAGAGATAAACAGTTTGCAAAATGACATCCCTTTGCAAGAGCAAAGCACACAGTGAACCCTTGTCAGCCGCAATGTTCCTTGGGCATTAATGGATGAGGTCACTTTCCCGTGGCACAGACATGTCCCCTTTCTTTGTCACAGGTTCTGATACTCAAACACTTGATATGCTCAGATCACTTTGAAAAATCGCTCTGTGATGGATCTATCCAGAGCACTAAAAGCAGTCATACCGACCCAGGAGCTGTTTTCATGCATGCCAAAGTGCTGCGCTCACGCCCTATCCAGTCTTGGCGTGGACTACATAGACACATATAATTCTTCACTGAAATGGGTATTTTGCTGGAGCTGCAGTATATAGCTATAAAGGATCAGTTATGTCCTCGGTGTTTGTGCCTGATGCCCACTAATGTGAATCAGAGATACCTACATGTTCCAAAGTGAAAATAGAGACCTGCCAGCGACATCCTGCAGTTCGTGAGCCGTTATATCGCTGTTTCTACAGAAGCTTTAGGTTACAAATTCGGTTAAGTAGGCTTGCAGTTCTATTACAAAACCCCAGTGTTTTCCTCTGATACCAGTCAAAGTGCAAACAAAACTAGAACTATGCTTAGTCAAAGCAACTCAAACACCTGTCGAACTAAAAACTATCTCATCAGGATAAATCTTGCTGATTCACAAAGAAAAGAAAACTGAGCTTCACCAAAACTATTTAATAGGAATCCTCATGTTTAAATTTAGAACCCTGCTAAAAATATTCCAACTAAATTATGATGTGTATAGCACATAAACTCTTGCATTCTGAAAGATGTTCAAGTAATGGACATGCAGCAGCACTACAGGAATGTTGCCTCTAAGAGTAGAAACTTAGTGAGGTACAGATGCAAAACTATTCTGGGCAAGATGAATAAGAATGTGCTACCAAACCTTCAGCCTTCCCATAAAGGCTTAAGGGATCTTAAGGTTTACAGCCTAGTACTAAAAATTCTACAATAAATGTCACAGCAGCTCTTGTAACTAGATAGGAAAAAAACCCAACCAAACAAACAAAAAAGTCACCGAAACTTTAATTCTAAGGAAAACACATTCCTTAATGTCTGTGCTCCAAAGCAGACCACGCTTAAGCTGCCTACTAGGAATGGTCACTGGCCTGGATCTTGCTTAGACTTAGAAGAAGAATAGCCCAAAAGAGTACTAGTTGGTGAGTGACCATGGCTACATTTTAACAGTACAGACATATGTGGGACCATGACAGCCTCTGTGCCCTGTTCTTGTTAATTTTACTAATGCTGACTTAGATGTAAAGCCCCTGATGCCAGGATTCATAGAGAAAGGTTGGATGCCACACAGCTTGGATCTTAGGCCAAGACACTCATTCTCCTATGCTTACAGAATGAGAGCAGAGGTCCTGGTGACTGGTTTTCTATGTTGACCTGGACATGGCAGAGAACATTTGCTGCCGAAAAACAGCTTGAGAGAGGGCTGAGGAACCAGGATCTGCCACCTCTTCCTCTCCTCAAATAGTTAAATCAGTGTTTGAGATTGCTTGAAATCCACATGTTTCTGTCAGGATCAAGCTCTTGTATCTGCAGGTGGAAGAATATCCCTTCTCACAATTTCTGACCAGCTCTATCACTCAAACTTCAGACAGTTAAACAGAATTTAATCTTAATCAACAGTTTCCCCAGCCAACCCATTACACCACTGAAGATTTTGTTTTCCTTTGAGTCATAATGAACTGGCTGCTGGTGGAGGGAGGACGCTGAATTTCATGAATCAGTATGATATCTAGCGCAATCACTTTCTCCTATGTAAAGATTCTACATATCTCTATGAATATATCAAATGCAGGCTGCCAAATCATAAGGTAGATAATAACATTGATTTTTAAGCAGAATTACCCTGCAGTTTACTTTATGTAGTCAGTGCTAGTATCTAAATCTCTTTCCTCTACAGATCTTTAGTAGCTTGTAAGGGAAACTCTGCTTTAAAGACAATGGCATGACATGGCCTAAAAACCAAACAAATCCTTAAAACAAACATATGCTACTTTTTTAATGGAACACTGTTAAAAAAGACAAAAAGGAACAACACTGGTAGGATGCATAAGTTCCTGAAGCCACAAGGCAAACCGTATCTTGTTTCATTTTACATGATACTGAATAAAAATTGAATTGCTGTAGTTGCCATGGCAACTGCCACATCACTTGGCACTTATGCTCTTTTAAATCACACAGTGCTACTGTAAAGGAATTCATGAACCAACATGACACTTGAATACTTGTGCTTTTTATACTGTTTCAGGAGGAAAACATAAATCAATATATACTGATAGTTGTCTCTGAAAATCAGGTTTGCTGTATTTTTCTTAACATTATAATCTCCTCTTTTCCTTGTCGTGATCTTTTAAGATTTGTAAAGAAGGTGGAGGGCGTTGTCGCAATCAGAACACAAGAAAAGAAATTACTACTGACACCTGATTTCTAAACTGAAGCTGTGACCTGTCATTCAGATGTCAAAACACCTCTGCTATGCAATATTCAAATCGAATACAGGGGATAAACATTGGAACTTTGCCCCTCCACAGACAGAGATGGTGTGATATGTGACAGAAGACAGTCTCAGTAGCATCCAGACATCTCTTTAAACTTACGAGTAGCTCAGAAGGAAAGAAGTCTAACTATATACTTTAAGCATATTCTAAATGTTAGCAGAGTCAGGGCCATGATTTATATTATTTTAGTAAGTTCTGTGTATAACAGGCAGCCACAGAAGGTATATGACAAAACAATATGGTAAAATAATATACATATTCATGCTGCATATTTTTTGTTTTTATTTTGCTGTTTATTAACACTCTGGATGCAATTTATATGAAAAGCAGCCCTCTAGTGGGCTATGTAACATAATGAATAGTTTATAAATAGCATTAACATTATCTCTAAATATTAGCTAAAATGCATTTTGCAAAAACATACAAGATCTTAAATAAATGAGCCATAGAGTTCCATCATTCTCTTTGGAGAAATTTAATGTTCTCTTTAGCTTTATTCCTTAAAGCTCTTGAAGCATTGCTTCTAAATACTACTGTATGTCTCACTTCTGATTAGCATCACTTTACTATACATGTATACTCACAAAACCGTAATAGTGAGATATTATTCACTGTCAGTATAACTACATAAAAGTAGGATATTACTAGTAGAATTCTATGTAAAATATCATCTATGAATTTTTAAGGGTTACACACTTTCAGAACCTATAATCTGTGGGGGGTAGATTAAGTAAATCTTGCCCATTGTGCCTTCACCAAGAATATTTCTAGGACTGTACTCCTTAAAGTTTTCCATTTAATGTTTTTTTTCTTATTAGTATATGTTGCCTTAAAGTTAAAGCAAAGAGCACATTCATGACCTGACGAATGTCTGGTCCATAGAAACATATTGCTCCAAAACACTTTCCTCCTGGAAATCTCTGTTCAACTGTTAATCAACACAGCCACAGCGACTGGCAAAAGCCAATGGCAAGAGCCATCTGCAAAATCTCCAGTCTCAGCTCTCACACAACAGGAAAAAAAACATTTGTTAATTTCTAAGCCATGGGTTTTGTAGAAAAAGATGTTGAAAGTAGAATCATGGAAAAACACCCTTTCCAGGGGTGGCCCTGGTCTAAGAATGCTTACACTGCACTGCAGAGGTGTGCTCCCTCACAGGTGCCTCTTCTCTGCTTCAGCCTAATTAGAACTGGTAAGAGGAGGGCAAGTTTCAACAGAAGTTGAAAAAATTGCCTGTGACTTGGGCTAAAACTTGAGTATTTATGAAAAAATAGCTGCTGCTCTTACACCATCGTCAATATCAGATTTACCTTATCTAAGTGAACCTGGGTACAGCATCCCTTCCTCTCCCAGTATACCTCTGGCTACAGTACCTGCTCCAGATCAGAAGCATTTGCTAGTTGCCAAGATATCACTGTAAGAAAGGCAGCTGCAGTAGATTCCAGGTTAATTTGCTCTTTACAAGCCAGAAGCCAACCCTTAGCATTCTACCTAGTAGCTGGAGAAGATCAGAAAAAAGCTGACCCCTTATGCTCCAGCAATTGCTAATGATTTGCAAAGTTCTGCACTCACTCCAATTCTTTACGGATTTCCAGTATCACTCTGGGTAAAAATCTGGATACACAGACATTAACAAAAAAATTTGGCAACACTAAGGAAGATAATTTAGAAATCTGACTCCTGCCTCAGAGGCTTGCACATTGCTGGAAAGTCTGTCTTATCACATCCTCTAGCTTCATTAGAATTTTTAAATACAGATTTCTTTTTTGTAGTAACATCACTTTATGCAACATCAATATAGTTCTGCACCTATTGAAATAGCTATAAATGAGAATACCCTGAAATATGTCAAAATATCACTGCTGTATTTTAGAACATCTAGAGGTATGGCAGTGTTCATTTCACATGTATTTTGTGTTATTTCCATTTGGTTTAGAAAACTATTCTAATTCTTATGTCCATCACATGAAAACCATGATTCAAATTCTACAAACAAAGTTACAATTCCAGTGATGAATGTATTTTGTGCAGCCCTACTTGGAAACTGAAAGAGTTAATTTAAAATAAAGTATTAAGGAGTGGGTACTGTTTTATCAGTTCAAGACAGAAACAGTGCCATTGCTCTGGTTTATTTCAGCCCTTGATTCGGATAATTTATTATTCAAATCACAGACTCTTAGCCTCCAAAACCCAATTTGAATCTTTACATTTTCTTGAGCCACCTATTATGCTGAAATTGTTATTGCAAACAAATTTCAGCCAATAGCTGGATAAACAGTTATTTTTCCATGCCATTGTAACTGCATTTGAACCATTATGTGATATCTTCTTAAACTGGAGTTGAACCAGACTTGAAATGAATTGAACTGAAAAAACACTGCACTTTTATGATAATTCAAAAGTGCTTATGTGTTGAGAAAGAAGTGGTTACATTCATAAAGGATGTGGAAGGAATTCCAGGTTACTCAGTGAAGCTGTGATTCATGGTGCCTGCTAAGCTCTCGGGCTGGAGAGCAACTCCTGGCTACAAGTCCAGTTGGACTACTGCTTGCGTGGAAGTGGGACCCCCAACTCCATTGAATCCTGAATTCAGCAGGAGTCAGGGGGAGGCTGCTTGCTCTAAAGAGGCTTTCCCTCCATGTGAGACCAAATATTGTCCCCAGGAACTCACAGGGGTCCTCAGCCAAGCAGAGCAACAAGTTCAGCTCTTATTTCTTCAAAACACAATGGTTCAAATCAGCTGAGAGATAGAACAGAGTTCTGAGTCCTGCTTAAATGCTGTTTAGCTCTTCAGTTTTTTTACTAGTACTATGCCTCTTATGGTATTATGCAAATGCACACATAGATAACACAACACTTACATCATACCTTCACATACACTCAACTATAGGAGGTTCTTGAACTTCTGAAGATGACCTTAGGACTTCAGAGGTTTATTTCATGTGTGGGAGATCAAAAGAAAATACTTCAAAGACAACAGCAGCTTCATTGTATCTGAATAACCAAGAAGGTGTGAAAAGCTTATGATAAATTTGTGTAGAACAAACATCATGCATGACAATGACTCAAACAAATCTCAGAGGGCTATGATATAGGAGTTTTAGAACTGTTATAGGTGCTGGAAAATTCCAAATGGAAAATAAACACCTTTGTAAATACAATACCAGAGGTAGTCAGTACTACAGTAATGTACACATCCTCAAGATTTCAGTTTTGCATTGGTTTTCTCTATAGCAGAGTTGTTCCTGGTTTTCTGGTAGAGCAGCCTTCTTACTAACAAGATAGGTGCCAAAATAATTAGCACTTAAAGAGTGGTACATGGCTCATCAAACTCCAATCCAACTTTATGGACTGACCCCTGGATCATTAAATATTCTGACAGCAAATATTAGATGTTAAGGTGGATGGTTTTAGAATCATAGAATGGTTAGAGTTGGAAGGGACATCAAAGATCNCTCAGCCTGTCCTCATAGGAGAGGTGCTCCATCTCCCTAATCATCTTTGTGGCCCTCCGCTGGACCCATTCCAACAGTTCTATGTCCTTTCTATGTTGAGGACTCCAGAGCTGGACACAGTACTCCAGGCGGGGTCTCACGAATGCAGAGTAGAGGGGGAGAATCACCTCCTGTGACCTGCTGGTCACACTTCTTTTGATGCAGCCCAGGATACGGTTGGCTTTCTGGGCTGCCAGCACACACTGCTGGCTCATGTTGAGCTTCTCGTCCATGAGCACTCTCAAGTCATTCTCCTCAGGGCTGCTCTCCAGCCATTCTCTGCCCAGCCTGTATTTGTGCCTGGGATTCCCACGTTCCAGGTGCAGGACTCTGCACTTGGCTTGGTTGAACTTCATGCGATTTGCCTTAGCCCATCACTCAAGCCTGTCCAGGTCCCTCTGGATGGCATCCCTTCCCTCCAGCGTGTCAACTAACTTGCTGAGGATGCATTCTATCTATGTACTGTCCATGTCTCCGACAAAGATGTTAAATAGCACTGGTCCCAGTACTGACTCTTGTGGGTCACCACTCATCACCAGCCACCACTTAAACATTGAGCCGTTGACCACAACCTTTGAGTGCTAATAAGAGTATGTTGACACAGTGACTTGATCTGCTTACCCACAGTCCAGACAATTACCCACAATTCTTTGTACTGTCTCATCCAAACCTTCCCATGAAACATATAGAACTTTTAAGTCAACATGTGACACATGAGCAGCTTCTGATGTGGCAGTTTATGAACTAATTTTCAATCCTGCTAAAGCAGAGCCTCCCCTACATCAATACAATGCAGCTAAAATCAGCTCTATCCAAAAAACTCACTGAAGCTGTGGAAATCTTTTACATGACATAGAGATGATGAACTGCATTGTAGCTGTGCTAGACTCCAGACCTGTGTTGTTAATGACTGCACAGCACATGTTTATGCAGTGACATAAAAGCAATTCATCAGCCCTCCCTGGACTTGACTGAACAGCTCGGTAAGCTTGGTGTGAATTTTATAATCTGTTGTTGCTTTAGAGATGCTTTTCTTGAGATAGAAAGCAAGAGATTGAGGATCTCTGAGAAGCATTTCTCTTCTCCACAGAGAAAGAGACAGTTTCCTACCATACCCAAGACCTGGGTAGTCATTGGTGTCTACACATTTCTTGCTGAGGCACAAATCCTGCTATCATAGATCAACACCTAAAACAGGTACCACCGTCCAGAGAGACACATGAATTATTGCTGAGCTTAGAACAGCTCTTGCATTTGTTTATACAGCTGCTCCATTTGCCACTAGTATCTCAGCTATATTTCTCTTGAGGTATTTCAGATATGAAACTTGCCATGCAAAATCAATCCTTTTTATTTTACACTCTTGCAGGTGAAGATTATATATCTATTAACTTTGACATTAATATGACCTACTGTCCAAGCAAAAAGGCCATCTCTCATTCTGAAACTAAAGAATTTTTCCTAAGTACTTGTGATTTGAGCATCTTGATGTCGATTTATAGTTACCATTACATATATTTCTATTCCCACGGTGTGAAGAAATAGAAATCCTTATTCAACAAAAAGCTCCTTCATTATGTTAAAATACGTACTTTTTATTATTTTAACACTGTTAAACACCAAGTTGAATCAAAAACAAACTGCAAAACTGGATTAATGTAGTTAGGTTTAACCTGAAATAGCCTAAGTCTCATACCCTATCAACAAAGAAACCGCTTGGTTACAGCAGTCCATTATTTTTCATGTAGGTAAGACTGCACAAATGTATTAATTATGGAGGCAATCATATCTGATAAGACTTAGAAAGGGAATGTACAGACCTGGGAGAATTCACATACAAGAAAATATATAAGCAGCTGAATAAATGTTCGTCTATCACCTTAATGTTACAAACCACTGGGCTCTTTTACTGTTGATCACCGTATCTCAGAGGTAACCTGGAATATATTTAGGCCGAAATGTCTGCTTCTCTTCGGTTAATTAATTTTCACTTTTTGCCTTCTAAAAATACATATTTGGCAGAGTGTAAAGCACAACCTTCTGTCAAAGTCTTTATTAATCCAAGTAGTATCACCAGCTTTTTTGAAAGCTATGATAGTCGAAATCAATGGGAGGTGAGCTCTGCAGTGACTTTTACCAAACCAAGCACAAGAACCAGCCTGAGGAGATCTCTAGCCTATGAAGTTGTCCTTTTTTCCCCCAGCTCTATTAGCTGGCCTTAAAAAAAGCTAGGAAGCCCTCATGTCTGGATCTCCAATACATCCTTAGACTACCATGGTAACAACAACCCTGTTGCTATAATGTCAATGATTATTTACAGGTGACATCTTACATTTCAAATATCCAAAAGCGCTTCTGTTCCCCATTAACCACTTATAACAATTCCTTTAACAGTACACATCTGAAGGGAAGCGGGCTTTCATTTTTCCAGCTGACTTTGATGCCAGCTGTAAGCCATTCAACTGGGACTGGACAAAATACATGGAAGTATTTGATTAGCATGAGGACTCCTGTTGAGCACAATTTTACTGAATGTGGCTTCCACAGGTTGTCCTGCAGTCCTGGTTCTCCTGTTATTTAGCAGAAAACAGGGCCTGTGGACAGTACAAACACAAGCTTCACTCTGGTTTGAAATCAGGACACAACCTGAGGTGCACGGCCATGCTCCAGGGTACATTTCCCAGCTTTTGAGGTTACGCATCCTTGAGAAACTCAGCTGGCTAAATCAGCTCCAGTTAAAGAGAGATACTGACTTGCATTATCTCACAATTTCATCTGTATTTGTTTCCAAGTTCTAATTCTTACAGCTTAGACACTGAGCATCTCAGCAGGTCTCAGTGCTGGTACCTCTTCAGGACTAAGTATCTTAATAATGTGAATAAAGTTGCACAAAGAACCTCAGAGATCTTGGCAAGTTAAGTTCTTAAGCATGAATAGATAATAATTAGAAATAATAAAAAAAGAAAATCGGTAAAAAAAGGAAAAAAGTAAATTCCTTCAGTATATTACAAGTTACTAATTCATTATTCTCAGTATTGAGAATAATGTAATCACAATAAAAAGGCATTTATCTAGCCCTGTGAGCACTCACCACGAGCAAAATTACTTAAATGAAAAGGAAAAAAAAGATAAATGTGTACACAAAATTAGCAGGAGAATTAGCAATCAACTATGGTCCATACAAGGTTTTTAACAGATAACATCATCTTTATTAATAAATTATGAACTGCTTAGTGGAGTTTTTGCTTAGTGATATCACCATAATAACACACGCATGTTTTATTTATGTTTCACGTTGCATCCAAAACAAGCAAGTCATTCACTGTCAGATTCCCTGTAACATCTGAAGACTCTTTACCCTAAATTTAAACTTTCATTGATCTAGATGAGATAGCACTCCATCAAAACCAAGGGGAATAATATGACGACTTCAGTTGTGCTCATCTTTGGGGATTTTGTTTCTGTGATACGACAAAGCAAAAAACTGCATTTCTTAAAGCTGGCTGTACTTTTCTCGTAAGGATGATATTTTTTTCTCTGTGGGACACAGTGCTATTTGTGCAGCAGATTGTATTTTGACAGATGCAACTGTATCATAAAAAGGCCCTTAGCACTATCAGACTGGTAGCTCACAAACATTCATAAGCTCCAGGATTTCTTAAAAAGCCTTAACAATTAAAATGTTGTTGAGAGTGTAAAACGCCCCAAGGCCACTTACCTCCCCCACACCAGTCTGCAGGATTTTCAGTCCAGTTGTTTTTTCAAGCTTGTCTTTGTTTATGGCTGTAAGGGAAATTGAGATTGAAAGAGTTACAGGAAAGCTGGAATATGCATGATATTACAGCATTTACAATATAACCAGCCTTTGTTCCTCCATCAACAAATTCATGACAGTTCCTACTGATGCTGTCTATGGAATATCTTTCCCTGATAGTAACTCTGCTAGTCAGTTTTTTATATGCATAGGTATGCTATTAATTATTCATTATTACATGAAAAAGAAAGCCAAACTAATTCTAGTTCCCTTGTACACACANATTCAAAACAAAAATAAACTAATCCAGTATAAAACAGCTAAACGCAAAACAGAGGTAGTAATCGCTAAGACGACATCTTTACTTGCAATGCAAACATGCCCGGGGCATGAATTTGAGCACTCTCTTAGCACTGGCCATACGGTTTTCACATGATTTTGGCCTTTGCCCAAGAGTATCCTCACAAAAAAACAAAAAAAAGCCCCAAAAAACAAAACACACCCCCCCCCAAAAAAAAAAACAACAAACCACAAACAAACAAAAAACCAACTCTGAAAAACAAACAAAAAAAACCTCCAACTGACCACATTTTTGGGGACAGTACAAGGATGGGACTATTCTCAGCTGGGGGTATGGATAAGGTCACCCCATCTTGGATGGAAAGAGTTCAACCTTCTAGATACCATCTGTGTCACTTTGCCAAACCCCAGGCACTTGGCTTGATTTACTTGAATAGAAATGAGACCTTGAAGCCTTGTTAAACTCTCCTCCCCTTAGGTGTCTAGTCATTGACTATGTAATCCAAGTGAGTCATCTAGGTTCTCTCTGCACTCGACGGAAAGGGATGGACATTTAATACGATGAGTCATTCCACATATTTTACACACATCTGCAGGCACCCATCTCTTTCCTTTGACTGCAGAGACAATTTGGAAAGACTCAGCTTCTCCGTTTAAGTTGCCTAAAGGAAATATTGCTACCAGAAAGGACAAGGAGTGTGCTAAAACATATTGTACTCTGTAAATTCACATTAAAATACTGAAAGGAATTAACATATCTTTTATTGTATTTGCGAAAAATACTCTTTAATTGTTGCAATTCAAAATGTACTCAAAGCAGTTCAGATTGCAGCAGACAAGTCTGAGAAGCAATATGATTGCGAACTGATTATTTAGTTTGTCCAAAGTGCAACACAAATGATTCATATTTATTTCAGAGGTGAGTTGTATTTTTAGGGTTCAATCGCACCTCACGTACCCAAAATATGGAAAGATTTTGGTAAAAGATTCATAGACTCAAGAAAAGAAACCTCAAGCAATTCTACTACAGAGAAAATTTCCTGACTACCCTCAGCAAAGGATGAATATTGCCTGTGATTTAAATACAGAGGAAAGCTCTGTCCACCTATTAGACCCACACAGCTTATTTTTGCTTCTTTTTAAGATGCTACTGATTAAGCAATAAAGAACATGGAATCACCAGCTAAGAAAGTTTAAATGCATGTTTTTCTGCATGACAGCCTAAAATCTGCATACAATACTAACATACTTAATATTTATGCCACGCTTCACACATTCACAAACATATTTATTCCACCCAGAGTCACAGGGAACGCATGAGAAGGAGAATTGCCTGGACCATGCAACTTGAGACTATGCTTTCACTGTGTTGTATATGTTGTGCAGCAGGAATTTCCAAAAAATAAGTAAATCTTTGCCAAAGAGCTTGATTTTCAGCTTTGAAGAGATTCTAGACTATATCACTTCAGTGATGGCTGATGATCTGCGATGTCACATTCCAACACTCTCCCTTTTGGATATGCCATTTTCTTGAAGAGATGTGCCATGCTACCACACTGATTCCCCCACACCCAGCACCTACATAAAAGGCAGATTTCTACCAAATGCAAAAATTTAGATGTAGAGAAGCAGAAAACTCCACAGCCTCTTTGAAAGAAACAAATGATTCTTTGGTAGCCCAGGATAAAGAAAATCGCACAGCAGAGTGGCTGCTAAATAAATGGATATAAGTAAACAAGCTTTATATCCCAGTCTGTAATTTCCTACCACATAAACAGTTAATAGGAGATATTTGGTCTGCTGAATTGCTGAATTTTATAATTACTATTACATATTTGACCTCCTTTTTATAGGTTTCCCAAAGACTTTAATAATTGAGGCTTTAATATTCTTTTAAAAAGTTTATTTAACACCCCCCTTTTCCCCTTGACATTGGCTAAAACATGAAGGACAACTCTTCCAGCCATGCCGATGTAAACTCTGTCAAAATTAGGAGTTATGAAGGCACAACGTGTTATTGATTAAATCATAACCTGAAAACGGTCAAGCTCGGGCACTGTCAGATTGCAGAGCGAGACACAGCAGACAGTCTCCAGCATGTTCACTCCAGGCATGTTCAGGAGAGTATTTTAGCTAACCTTGAACTCCACAAGCAGTTCAGGAAGGTGAAGAAATTCTGTCAAAAACAGTGGTGCTGAAGCTAAAGCATCAACTACATATCAAGCAGCTGCTTCAAGCTGCTGAATGTGAATATAACTACTTATTTATAATTGGGAATGTAAGACAGTAAAACACGGTCAATAACTTATAGCCAGATGAGGAAAAAGTGGTGGGAAAACAAATTCAGATATTAAGAACAAGGTACTAATCCTTTGAAAATTGGTCTATATTTTAAAAAAGCATTTTAGTGCATTACCTGCTAGTTTTTACTCCAATACAAATACAGAGCAGATGATGTTTCTGTTGCAAATTTTATGAACTGGAAATGCTAATTCTGGGTAACATGGTATACTGCACATCCCATTAAGGTTGATTTTTTATGACCACAGTTTAAAGTCCTGAAATACTTGTGGAGAACTGACAAACTCATCAGCAAAGAGGCNAAAATCGGTAAAAAAAGGAAAAAAGTAAATTCCTTCAGTATATTACAAGTTACTAATTCATTATTCTCAGTATTGAGAATAATGTAATCACAATAAAAAGGCATTTATCTAGCCCTGTGAGCACTCACCACGAGCAAAATTACTTAAATGAAAAGGAAAAAAAAGATAAATGTGTACACAAAATTAGCAGGAGAATTAGCAATCAACTATGGTCCATACAAGGTTTTTAACAGATAACATCATCTTTATTAATAAATTATGAACTGCTTAGTGGAGTTTTTGCTTAGTGATATCACCATAATAACACACGCATGTTTTATTTATGTTTCACGTTGCATCCAAAACAAGCAAGTCATTCACTGTCAGATTCCCTGTAACATCTGAAGACTCTTTACCCTAAATTTAAACTTTCATTGATCTAGATGAGATAGCACTCCATCAAAACCAAGGGGAATAATATGACGACTTCAGTTGTGCTCATCTTTGGGGATTTTGTTTCTGTGATACGACAAAGCAAAAAACTGCATTTCTTAAAGCTGGCTGTACTTTTCTCGTAAGGATGATATTTTTTTCTCTGTGGGACACAGTGCTATTTGTGCAGCAGATTGTATTTTGACAGATGCAACTGTATCATAAAAAGGCCCTTAGCACTATCAGACTGGTAGCTCACAAACATTCATAAGCTCCAGGATTTCTTAAAAAGCCTTAACAATTAAAATGTTGTTGAGAGTGTAAAACGCCCCAAGGCCACTTACCTCCCCCACACCAGTCTGCAGGATTTTCAGTCCAGTTGTTTTTTCAAGCTTGTCTTTGTTTATGGCTGTAAGGGAAATTGAGATTGAAAGAGTTACAGGAAAGCTGGAATATGCATGATATTACAGCATTTACAATATAACCAGCCTTTGTTCCTCCATCAACAAATTCATGACAGTTCCTACTGATGCTGTCTATGGAATATCTTTCCCTGATAGTAACTCTGCTAGTCAGTTTTTTATATGCATAGGTATGCTATTAATTATTCATTATTACATGAAAAAGAAAGCCAAACTAATTCTAGTTCCCTTGTACACACAATATCATACACCTTTAACACATATACACAATATGTTTCAAAAGTGGAAACTTCCCACTTTCTTCCTTGCAGTGAAGAGCAGGGCAGCACCTCACCATTAGAGCAGCCCTCCCTTTTTGTGGGACATTTCACAACAAAGATAGGCAACTCTTCCCTAGCAGAAGATAAATATTTTATTTCACAACAGTGGGATGCAATGTTTCCTTTTTTTTTTTTTTTTTTTTTTTTTTTT
>VZRU01016793.1:245059-275967 GCA_013398155.1 Pedionomus torquatus | reverse complement strand
CTTCCAGCCATGCCGATGTAAACTCTGTCAAAATTAGGAGTTATGAAGGCACAACGTGTTATTGATTAAATCATAACCTGAAAACGGTCAAGCTCGGGCACTGTCAGATTGCAGAGCGAGACACAGCAGACAGTCTCCAGCATGTTCACTCCAGGCATGTTCAGGAGAGTATTTTAGCTAACCTTGAACTCCACAAGCAGTTCAGGAAGGTGAAGAAATTCTGTCAAAAACAGTGGTGCTGAAGCTAAAGCATCAACTACATATCAAGCAGCTGCTTCAAGCTGCTGAATGTGAATATAACTACTTATTTATAATTGGGAATGTAAGACAGTAAAACACGGTCAATAACTTATAGCCAGATGAGGAAAAAGTGGTGGGAAAACAAATTCAGATATTAAGAACAAGGTACTAATCCTTTGAAAATTGGTCTATATTTTAAAAAAGCATTTTAGTGCATTACCTGCTAGTTTTTACTCCAATACAAATACAGAGCAGATGATGTTTCTGTTGCAAATTTTATGAACTGGAAATGCTAATTCTGGGTAACATGGTATACTGCACATCCCATTAAGGTTGATTTTTTATGACCACAGTTTAAAGTCCTGAAATACTTGTGGAGAACTGACAAACTCATCAGCAAAGAGGCATAATAAATGCAGCTATTAGAAAAAAAAAAGCAAAAAGCCCCCAACCTTACCCAGTTAGCAACATATAAATCCCTTTTTTAATCTTCCACTGAAACAAAAAGGGCTCCCAAACACACAAAAAAGGAAGCCTTTAAATTAAATTCACTAGATGAAGGATATGCAAATTACCTGAAGAAGCGGAGCCCTATAATGTTCTTAAAATTCTGCAATAGCCTATTTAATTAGTATTTTAATTTATCAGAATAATTCTTTGCACTTGACAATTTATGCAGTATTCCATATAATTAAGCACGTAGCTACAGTGGAATAATTTTGCCTACTCTCTGTATACCAGTTATTTTAACCTGAAAGAATCTGTGGAAGTCTCTTCTGTGATCTAAATTACAATGGGGAAAATTTAATGGCTTTGCTCTATTAGAGAGCACGATGAGGGTGTTACTGAGTGTTTAAGGGTAGGGATTGTCACTGTTCGTAGCCTTCACTAACCTGAGGGAGGTCTGATGTGTTTTCTGCGGGCGAACATTTATTTCCTTCAGCAAAGTTATCTGTCAGTGGCGGGGTCAGGAATTTGAGTGCCTAGTTTTGTAGTTGACAGGTTTAACCTTAGAGTCTGTTGGTTATTAGGAGAAGCAAGTTACACGGGGCTTCGAGCAGACCTCCAGTCTCATTATAGAACTTGTGGAAGAAGGAAGGCTTGAGAAACGAGTGCTTTACAAAGGTTTGCTATAAAGCAGGTTGCCAAGCGCAACCGCACCCTCCGGCTTACTGACGGGAGCACACGCTGGCACAAGCGTGATGAGGGAGGGTTTTATGCAGGTGACTTCCTCGGCCTGTCCCCCACGCTGCTGAAGGATTTACCTGCTCCAGAGAGTCAACCATCCTTTAATATAAAAAGCCTTTGTGGGAGGATGGTGTCACTCACAAGGAAACCTTATTTTTCTGCTGTGAATCTGACTTTGAGAGTGTGCTGTATTTAATTAAATGTAGAAAAAAAAGTACTTACAGACATATGATTCCCCTGACCTCTATTACATGCCCATTTTAGAATGAGCCAATTCATGCCCTAAACTCACTAACTGTATTGACTAGACCCCCAGTCAATAAAGTGATGGAGGGCAATTAATTTAGATTTACTCTAGGCTGCCAGATGAATTCTACAACAACCGTATTCTTCCCATCAGCTTGTTGCAAAACTCCTCTCATAGAGCCACAATGAGAAGAACTTAATTTATTTTTCCCTCTTTGAGGGAAGGAAAGGGAAAAGGAGGATGGGAAATCCATAGAGTTGGTGTTTATTACAGCTTTTAACTTTTTAACAAGTTTCCCGGATCTAAGACAAGCAGATGTTGCACTTATCTACATCAAGTCAGTCTCTGCTTTCTTCTCCCCTACAAAGAACACTGATTTTATGGAAAGCTTCTTCATAGGGTGGACCAGAAAAACTGCCTTTATGTTTGGCATGCCTGTGCACTATTGCGACACAAATACATAGCACATAGTAAAACCTTTGTCATTCCATGAAAATTAATTCCCATAATATTTGGTCTTTCTCCCTGTTGAGAAGAACTCAGTCCCAGAATATAACTGCCTTTGCAGTCAATGCACTTCCTGAAACTGCTGAGGCATTCACATCATGAAATGGGAGTGAGACAGAGGAAAACTGCATTGTTGGTTCAGTGGTCTCGAAGTCTTTTCCCTACAGAATAACCCAACATTACATAGTTTTTTTCCCATCTCATTCACTTTCCTGTATAGGAAGTTAATAAAAAGTATTTTAATGAACTTTGAATTAGATGCTTGGGTGTGACCACGTTCAGAAGAACAGACTTTCTGGAATACAAGTAAACTCTCCCTGATGTGTATGTGGGCATACATCTACAGTGTGGTGTGTGGAGACTCTGTGCCCAGCCCTGGGCACTTCTTCCAGGATCTACAGCCCATGCATCTGTAACTCCTCTCCCTAGGCAGAAGTAGCATCAGACTGCAAGTAAATTAGTCAAAACCACAACATGAGCATTCAATTCAAAATCCTCCAGCTTGAAACAAAAATTACTAACTTAAATGTCCAGAAACAAGGAGAAGAAGGGTTCCTTTACTAAATTTTACAATTCAGTTAGTGAGGGACGAATACACAGGCTGTAGACAAAAGCTATTTTGTCTTCCAGTCTTTACTGGGTGATGGCATGATAGTTACTTCATGTGTAATTTCTAGTTAGCTGGCAGCCAAGCCTGGAATGAAAATGGTTGCAGAAAAGTCAAAGCTGCGTGGCTGTACTAGCGACAGCCTGCTAAATATTATGTCATATTCAATTTTCAAGTCATTTTTCAAATGATTTTAATTAGATATTGTTTCAATCTCACATGCATTAATTTAATTTCTGATATCAACATTTCAGCTTTCAATCTGTTCAGATGCAGTACCTTGCTGCCTGGAGTAATTTAAAATATTGTTTGCATCTCCAGCAATTTTGTGGGCACACATCTTTTACAACCTGCTCTAGCCAATAAAACCAGGAGATGGAAATTCAGGCTGAGCCCACCACTCCCAGTGCATTCTCACAGTTTTTAGCACAAGACAGACAAATCTCCATGCACACAATCAAGACATTTTCCTTCTCTGTTTGTCTTTAATTCTGTTCAAAAAATGCACACAAAATACATTTGTCAGGCAAATAGCAGCACAGCAGGTTGCCATGAGAGAAAAATTGGCCCATACTTGAGTAGCCGGCAAGAGACATATATATTTTTTCACACACATTCACCAAAACAGCATCACTTTCCCCTCTCTAAACCATCTATCTCCCATGTCCCTAATGTCCCATGGTCAGATAATATTCAAGGATAAGTAGCAAAGGCCTGATACATCAAGACCTCACATAGCTGTCTGTTTGCATAGATTAGATTTTTAAACACATTCCTTCCGCCTGACTGCTTGCATTGATTTATTTTCACTTATTTAATAAATAGCTGCTCAATTTTATGTTTTCCCTTAAACGTCCTTTAAAATCAGCACACAGCTATTCTAAAACGTGATAGTTAAATTGAAGTAAAGGAGTTTGGGATATCTGCAATAACATTTTTGCATTTCTCTGGAACTTTTTTGTTAATGGTGGGATCCATCTCAGAAATAGTCAAGGTTTCCTCACTAGTCAAGAGAAGTAAACAGGCATAGCCAGAGATTGACTTACCCCATCCTGAGACAGGTATAATTTATTCATCACATATGAACATAAGCCTGGAAAGGCCTGTTAGGTCAACAAATCCATTTATTTTTTTCCCCACAGCCATACCCTTGTAAAAAACTTTTGCATACAAGCTCCAAAATACTTCAGCATTAAACAGTCCTATTGACAATGGCATGGCTGCAGAGAAGAATTTTCGAAGTGTCAATGTAATGGTTCTGTTCTTGAAGTGTGAACAAAACCAGTTTATACGAATTAGAATTGTAGAAATGAAAAACCTTTATCTGTTCTAAATGCTTTCTTGCAGAGCTTGAGGAACCCATTATCAACAGTGTTCTCCCAAATAATATAATGAGGTTGATGTCCATCAATAGAGTTTTGAATACTATTAACAAAAATAATCATGCTTTGGCTATGTATGTTTAGCAAATGCAGAATATATTTCAATGCTTTTTTAAGTGACAATTTTTAATACTATTGACCATTCGCATTTAATAGTGACAATTCAATGTTGCGCATCACTTGATGGAGTGCATCACATGTATGTGTAACAACGTGCTTGCATACTTAAAACACTTATCCATTATTTATAGCTAAAGGTGTATCAATTCAGCCAGCATTAGCAGAAAATGAAAAAAAGAAGTGTCATTCCACCTTGCACATCAAAATTTGTTCACATAAATATTCTTTGACAAGTTTCAACTCTGTACGGAAAACTCAGATAAAACAACCTGCAGTATGTAGAGCTGGAGCCGAATATAATCAGGTAGACCAAAGTAGCATAACTACTGATGCAAGTGTAGACAATTCTATCTCATCAGGCTTCTTTCTCTGCAGATTGCTAATGTCTAGATCAACTTTTAATTGTACTTTTTAAAGTCCCAGTTAGCTTAACATTAAAGTTCACCATCATATGTTCAGTCTTAACATTTACAAATTAGAAGGCAAGATTGGTGGTCCCAGGGGATGGGTGGGTAAGAAGGACCATCTGGATTTCTTTCAGCTCTTAGAGCAAGGAAGTCTTTGCCTCCTCACCTTCACAACACTGTGTAAAATAATGCTCCATAAAATAAGCTTAAGGCCACAGCTTCTTTTCTTTGCTTTTAAATAGACTGGCTTTTGGAATAATGCTATAAAAGAACAGGTTTGCTGCCTTCTTTTATTTATAGTCAAGAATTCAACAGATTGCTTTATTTTTTTCCTGATGAAAATACTACTACAAAATCAAACAGATAATAGCAGTTCCTCATCTTTTCAAGGCTAGCTATGTATTCTAGTTTTGTATCTGCTTTTTGCTTCTATTTGAATATTCTCTCCCTTCATATAGTTCATTTGGATCCCTCAGAATACCCACTGCATCTCCTTTTTGTGTTTTGTTGGGTTTTTTTGGTTTGGTTTTTTTTTTTTTTTTTTTAATTTTAAAATAAGAACTGCCTGTCTTTTTTAAAAACATAAACTTTTATGTAAGATCCATTCCTTGTCCTTTTAATACATTAGAAAAAGTAGAAAAAAATATAATCTATGGCCATCTCCATCTAATAGGAACAAAAAGATTGACCTACCTAGTGCTCAGGAATAATAGTATCTAAAATTCAATTTTCTCTCCTGTTCTCACTTTTCTAGCAATATTAACAGGGGTGTTTTATAAGCAGAAAGAACCATTGAAGTGACCTAGAAGTTGCTGCAACTACATCCCAGACGGTTGTAGCTTTGTAGAAATTGAGGAAACCCAGATATCTGGAATTTAAATAACCTTGTGTGGTTTCTTTAGAATAGATGATGTGTTATTGGGGCAAAGGAAAGGACTAAACCTTCTCTTCAGAAGCCCATTAGCTACTTTTTCCTACATCATCTATTATTTTTTAACATAGAAAAATCCCAAAGAGCTCAGGAGAAGAAAACCAAGAACAATTGTTGCACCTTTAACAACAGACCACTTTAAAGAAGCAATCCACGCCTCCTGAGGGTCTCCATGGAAAATACAACAACCCTCTTTGATAGTATAATATATAATAAAAAATACAAATATTGACCTCTAATTATGTATCCTCATCTTTGTTATAATGCATTTTTTTTAGCATTTTCCTGCTTGCACCACTTTGAGTCTTCTCATATAAACAGGCTGAAATACATGAATTAATTTTAATCGTATTTTAAATCTGTCAAAATCTTTGGATGGACACTGTAGTATGTTTGCACTGGTATATGAAAAATTTAAGGGGAACTAATTCTCAGCATGCCAAATGGTTGTTATTTTTAATAAATACATGTTCAAGAACCATCATTTTTTTCAGTCATTTCCTCAGTTAACAAAACTGTACCCTGTAGGTTCATTCCTTTAATGATCCAAAACACAACTTCAAGCCATGTTATTTGTTATTCATCTACAACTACACTTAATGTCATCCTTGTGGCACAAATGTAACAAGACTGAGTTGGGAAAACATTAGCAATATTTCAGCTGACTGGCTCACTAAATCATGAATAACACAGCTAATGCGCAAGGTCATTCACTACCAAAATCTATTTGCTGTGCCTCAGAATAAAATGGAAATATTTATTATCAAGAATGCCACTACTAAGAGGAGTCACAGTAAAGCTTTCAGGTAAGAGTGAATAGTAACAACATTAACTTGCCCATTGTTTCTCACAATAATTCTTCATAATTCTGCCTTAATAACTTTGAAGGCTACTTTGCAACCCTTAAAAAGCTTTCTTTAAAATCAGCAAAAAGTGGAAGAATCAGTGAAATCTGCTTATAGTTCAGAAATATAGGCCCGATATTTTTTAAAGAATACGAACTTTAATCATATTATAAAAAACTACTATGTTTATCCTTGGATGGGTGAAGGGCAAAAGAGAATCATAGAATCATAGCATGGTTAGATTTGAAAGGGACCTTAAACATCATTGAATTCCAACTCCCCTGCTACGGGCAGGGACATCTCCCACTAGACCAGGTTGCTCAAAGCCCCATCCAGCCTGGCCTTAAACACTTCCAGGGATAGGGCATCCCCAACTTCTCTGGGCAACTTGTTCCAGTGCCTCACCACCCTCCCAATAAAGAATTCTTCCTAACATCTAATCTAAATTTCCCCTTCTTCCAATTTAAACAGTAAATCCTTGTCTACAGAGATAACTGTGTCCTAAATGCATTTACAGAATTTGCACGTACATGTGTATGTGCAGGTAAGCACATTTGATGGGAATGAGAAGGATTTGACAGGAAAAGATCTAAACACATGAAGAATGGCTACTTTGCAGATCCTGGGGATACTCAAAATATTAGGATTATTACATCACCTGCAAATTCTTTTCATGGCCAGGATTGTCATGGGAAAGGCACAGCACAAACACACAACTAAAAGGTGATTCATGTGCAAAAAAGCTTCTATCTACCAAACAACTGGAGACAGTAAACAGCTGCAAATAGTAAGGAATTAGAGACTGAGCAGACAGAGGAGTACAGATAGCAAGGAATTGAGACTGGGCAACAAGACAACAGATTACCAAAGCAACACCCATCCACATAACATTCTTTCTCTTCTTTTTTGGCACAGGAGGTGATGTGATCAGCTAAGCTTTATAAATCCTTTAAAAGCTGCAGAATTTTCACTGTTTCACTGTTTTGAGAAGCAAAAGAGACTTATTGGCAGAGTTTAAAATAAGGAGAAATGGCAGGAAAGGGCACTCTGATCAGTTCTCCCAGAAGTGCTGAAGGCAAAGGCAAAGCTTTTTGGTAAATGGTGCGATGGAGAAAGCTCTCTTTTGCAGTAGGCTTAACCCAGTACTTACTGGCACAATTTTCTGCCAGCACCGTCTCTCATCTAACAATGCTATGAAAATATTCTGTTAAAGCATCCCTACAAAGTATAAAAAATATTACCTGGACTGTCCCATGCCCAGTGGTGTCAGCTCAATCTGGATGGATTACAGATCAGATTATAAAGGTCTCATTGGGCAAAACATGTGTGTTGTGTGTCTCAGAGTTCTGTGCACTTTGTGGGAGAATCCTACATTCAGCAAGAAAACTAGTTCTGTTGTGCTGGGGTATTTTGTTTTGTTTTGTTTTGTTTTCCTAAAGAACTCAAGCAACTGCAGCAATATGAGAACTAAAGACAAATAAGCTGGCAGAGCATGAGGCTGTGGACTAATACCGTATATCAGGAGCTGACTCTACTGGTGGAAGAGCTTACTGGCCATCAAAATGCCAGCTATGCACTCTTGTGAGTAGGTCCTTTTCCTTTTTTTTTTTTTTTTTTGGCAAAATATACATCATTAGCAAAAAAACCTGCTATTTAAACTATTTGAGCTTGCTTGGTAAAATTTGAGTGACATGCTTTAGAGAGTGACCAGAGGAGCAGTCCCCCCAGCAGTTACAAGACAGCAGTAACCTCTGTCAAGGGTACGATAACCTCTTTCATTAGCACTGATGCATTCAGAAGAGGACATCAGCCCACAGCCGTTATGAGACTGTCAGACTTGTATGGATTATGCAATTTAACACATAGAAATCATTACTGCATACAATTTACGATAAATGCAAATGAAATGCCTATCCTCTTTATGCATACATGGGCATAGGTCACTATTTGAGTGCCAGCAATTTCAAGCAATTTCTGCATGCTATTCTCTGCAAAAAAAAAATTATCACAATAGCTTCCTTATGGGGTGAAAATCTATAGGAGAGTTAAAAGCTCAGTGAAATGTTTTCTGACTCCTCTCTGACTGCTCTATTTGGCAGGCAGACTTTTCCCCTACCAAGACAGGCTGTAAAGTACACCTAAAGCTGGGCATGAAGCCATCCTCGCAGTTCTCTCCCCTCCCTGACAGCGTGGCCATAGTGCAGTCTGGTTTCCAGAGCTTCCCCTTGATGCTAATATATGGAAACCAGCCTGAAAAGAAATATCTGCTACTGGAAAGGAAAGGTGGCTATTACAAGGGCAGTACAGATAATGACTTCCTCAGGAAAGAATTTTGTGAGAAAGAGGTTTGCATATTTCCTGACCCCTTTTTCTTTTGTAGACTGCTGGATCCGTGACTGATTTCTAAAGAAGAGGATGCTCTTGTGAAAGCATTTTAAAATTCCTTTGTACGTATGTATAAATATATATATATATGTATCATATGACAAAGCCATTGCTTTATAAATACCTAGAATAATCTACACAAACACACATAACATGTATGTCTCAATATAAGATATATACATATGGCTTATTCCACCCACCACTCTTCAGAAATGAATACAGAACAGTAGTATAAACATAAATTAAGTATGAGGTATACATCTCCACCAATCAAGATTAATGTATATTATTATCCCTTGACCCTTTCTTAATGTTCCATTTTACCACGTTTCTAAAATATTTATACCATACAGGGTGTTAAATTATAGCAATTAAGACCATAGTATGGTTTTATTAATATTTCATCAAGAATGTTTCATAATTTGAATTTCCCTGGTGCCCTTCTATTGCTTTGCTGTACACTGTGAGGATGGAGGGCATTTCTGTCTCGTTCTTCTTCATCTTTGCAGAACTTCACCAGCATTTTGCGTTACTTAGCCAGAGGCAACTACTGATTTCTACCTGGTGGCTGACTCATGTAATAATTTCAGGTTCTTTATGTCCAATTCTGGGTCTCCAGCACAACAAAGACATCAGAAAATAGGAGAAGGACCAGAGAAGGGCTACCAAAGGGACTGGAGCATGCCTCAGCCTCAGGACAGGCTGAGGCCAATGGGTTCATTCAGCCTGGAGAAGAGACGTCTAAATGGTGATTTAACTGCTGCTGACTGCTACTTGGGTGTGATTACCAAAAAGATGGAGCCAGACTTTACCAGAGACTCATACCAAAAGGACTCGAGGCAAACTGCTACACAGGAAATTCTGGTTGGACAGAAGGAAAATACTATTTTCTTAGTAATTGATGGTTGAGTGTTGGGACAGGCTTCCATGAGAGCCTGTAGAAACTTTATTCACTGAGATTTCCATAATTCAGGTGGAGCAGGACCTCAAGAAGCCAAATTTCAGATTTAACACTGCTTTACACTGGTTCTTGGACCCAATGACTTCCAGAGTTCCCTTCCTACTTATATTTTTCTATAATTATAAATATCTATATATAAAATCTTTAAAGACAGAAATTCTTCACAAGAGGCTGTGTAATTCCATCATAACATTTCTGAAATGCTGATAAAACCTTCCTTGAATAGGTACTGCATGTTTTTATGAGGGAAGGCTGCTGTCCTCAAGAGTATCATCATCTCTCAGATCTGGGTTCAGCAAAGCATTTTTCAGTTTGGTTCAGTTTGTACTTATGCAGCAAAGCACTTTAAGACATGTTCAGCTGATGAATCAGGACCCAAAAGCACCAGAGTGAAGAAGAGAAACATGGAAGTTTGTAAAAATTCAAAAGAAAGTAACATTTGGGCTTTATTGCTTAGTTTCTGTGGCACACGTTTTCTGCACAGTTGTCACAACAGATCTGAACGAGGTTATTGACAGCAAAACTGGGGAGATTGAAAAGATTAAGAAATGGAACTTTATGTGAATAATGGAAAATAATTTTTTTTAGAGAAATTAATATTAGAATAAAAAAAAAAAAGAAAAAAAAAAAAAAAGAAAAGGAATAATATGCAATGCTGTTCAAGTATGAAGAAAGGTTTTTTCCTGAAGCACCATAATGTCATTGCATAAATGGCAGGTGATAAAGGACACAACTGAGTTTTACAGCTGTCAAAGCACAAGGCAGATAGACACAAAAATAGAGGATGATGAGAGATGGAACCATGAAAACAAAGAAGGATGACAGTAACAGAAAAACTAGCCAGCACTTCAGGTTAGGTTTGGCTACTCCCTATATTTTACAACCTGTTTTCCAAAGGTGGTTTCATAATGCAGTTTTAGACATCTGAAAATTAGTAATTTCGTAAAAGCTTCCTGTCTACCTTCCCTAAAGCTAGTGGTGAGGTGCTTCCAGAGAGCACTTCATCCTCTCTCAGAAACACATCATTCACATGTAAATAAAATGTCACCATCCATTTGATATGCAGCCATGATAAGCCAAAAGCAGTTGGGGCTTTACAGCAAAGATTGAAGGAAATGATTTGTGTGATACAGAAATGGGTAGGAAGACAAGTCACCAAATTCATGGATGAAAAGTCAAGATGGAAAGGAGAGGATGCCTCTGCTAACCACTGTTTTAATCAAACAAACTACAGCATGAAAGGTAAAATTCTACACTGGTATTTTCCCATAATTCTGAGACTGTCATTTCAAAACCAAAATTAATATTGGGGTTTGGTCTAAAAAAAAAATAGTATTTTTTTCTCCATCCATGTATTTAAATTATTTTATATAATCTAGGATACAACTAGCAGTAATACTGACACAGAGTAATAAGATTGACTTAATGTAGCAAGAGAACGCAAGAGTTAAAATGATAGTTGTAAAGTATTCCATTAATTTAACAACATCAAGGACAGCTTTTACTAGGTATGGACTACAACTTTTTTTTTTTTTTTTTTTTCTGAATCATTACATTGCTTTTTTGTGCTGCAATGATGTTCCATTAAATATTTCAAGATACAAATTATTTCATTCAATACTCAGCAGCCTGTTTTCAAAATAATGGAAAGTTACAGGTTTTATGTTTTCATATATATGTATATATATATATAAAAAGAGCAGAATTTTCTGTATTATAAGACTAAATTTTGATTAATTTCTGATAAGATCCACAAAAAACTTCCTCTCTAAAAAATGTTTGCTGAACAGACAAAGCTGAAAAATTATCCGGAGGAATAAGGGCCTCCAGGGTTATCCAGAAAGGATTTGGTTGATGTGGGAATTCATATGAATGGAGGTAGCAGCAAAAGAGCACAGCTCTCTATATTACATTGTCACATAGCAGGAAAAGTTGATGCTCCTTCAGGTAACATTGTGCCACATATAAAAAATGAGTAATTTCAAGCAATTAGTTTCACCAAAGGTTGAATGAGAATCTGAACGTCCTGCTGTCTTGCAAGTGATGCTATGAAGTAGGAATGGTGGGTGAGGAGATGAATGCAAGATAATTAACACGTTGCTGCATCTCTTGTTTTTGATACTCAGCTTAATTAGAAGTTGTGTAATTTTGTATCTGGACAATTCCTTGGGTCAATTTAGGAATGCTATTCCTACAAAACCTCATCTATAATGGATAAAAGCACCAACGTCTTGTAAAATAGAGATATATGTAGGATGTAATTCTATATTAAGTGTATGTGTTTTGTGTGTATGATGTATGGTGCTGGAATAGGATTTGCATACCTTTGAATATTCATTAGAACTCCAATATCATGTGAAACAAAATGCAATAAAGGAAGGAATAGAAACAGAGATAACAAGGAGAAGATACAACTCTCATTTTCCTAATTTCACACTGTATAATGATCTACCCATCTATTTTCTTATTTAAAAATATCAACAAGATGCTTGATATTATAAATAAAACTAAATAATAGACATTAATAATGCATTATAACTTTGCATTCAATTACAACCTTTAAATTAAATCCAAAGATATTAATACTTAAATAATGATTAATATAAAATTAAGTTTTAAATATAGCACTGTATTACTTTGTGGAAATTATATTAGTAGCTAGAATACTTTAAGACATAAACCTACCTAAATCAAATTGCAGGCAGTGTTGACAATTCATTTAAAGGGCTCAAAATACAACATATAAATACAATTCTGTTATCATATAGATCATAGTACTGCATCTAGTTCATCTTTTAAGCTACCATATTATTACTTGTGCAATTTTACTATGTCCTTAAAATAAACTATTCCACATTTTAAAATTACTATTTCAGCGGCAGTAGTGTTAAAAGAAAATGGCGTTTTTATAAAGCCTAATACATCTGAAGGGAATAGCACTCAGAGTATCTAAATATGTTTTCTATGCACAGTTTGAACTCTAGTCGTTCAAAGTGAAGTGTCGCCTTTGGTGTGGAACATGAAGTACTTGGGATAGAAGAGCAGAGCAGCATCAAAGGAGGACCAACCATCTGATGCCACAAAATGTATGTATTGATTTCACATTTTGAAAGGCTTCCTTTACTTTGAATATATTTAGCAGATGCAATGAAAGTCTGAACTGACCCGAATGAGTTTAAATCTTGCTTTAACTGAAATGTAATATTTGAGAAGGACATACAAGTTATTCTATTATTATGCTTGTTATCAGCAAACAGGGTAGTAATTCAGAGACAGATACATGACACATTGGGCTTTTGGACCAGGGAGGTTATAAAGCCTACAAAAATTACTTGCACTTACAATTCCTCAGTAGGCTATGACAAAGAAACTACTTTGAAATATCTTTTATAGAGTAGGCAGAGGTTCCTTTTTTGACATCTTAAGCTAAAATACGTAAACAAACTATTTTTTCCTACTATTTAATATTATGGAACATGTCTTCAGCCTTAGATGAGGCACAAAGCAATTAATTTGACCACTGAATTAAACTTTGGCATTAGGTCTTTTTTCACACTTTTAGCTTTTAATTTTCTTCCCTTTTTAATTATTAATATTGACTTTCAAAAGGACTTTGTTCATTATTTTACTTGTTTAAAATCAAGAGATTCCTCTCATATTCAAGATGCTGATCCCATTTTAAACCTAGGTGTTAGATAATAATATATGTGAAGATAGCGAAAAGGAAAACCAAGCACGTTCTCTGCTCGATATGAGGAATTTGGATTTTTTTCTCCAAATGGTATCTGAACATGTTACTATTAGAATAGCACTTTCCACATAAGTGTGTATTCCAAATCTTATATATAGTTAGGACAAGACTAAGCAGGAGTTGACAAACTTAAAACCATGAATCCTGGGGAAATGAAGTGGGGTTGGACACATCTGGCAACATAAATAGTTTAAAAATAATTTCCATTAGCATTTTCTCATTTTTTAGTGATGAACACTCTCCATAGCTTATTCAAAGAAGAAGGAGAGCTGATCAACTGGGACGGTTACTAAATCACCATCCTCCAATGACCTATGCTTCTACACAAGCCCAACATGAGTTATATCACTGAGCCCTCTAGTTCCAGATTAGACCTGGGTTAATTTATTCGAAATTAAGTGCAGCTATTAATTTCAGGTTAAACATAATAAGAAAACATCCCCCAAAAGATCCAAATCAAAACCTAGTGTTTAACCTGAAAAACATTTTATATTTTTGCTTTGATTTTACTTGATTTGTTTTGAATTTTTCTGGATTTAATTGCAGACAAGAACAGAACAGAGCTCAAAGCACAACTGAAACCAAATACTTAGTTTAAATAGAACTAATGCAAGAAGATGTAGTAAAAGGGGGAAAAAAAGTTCTTTAGGTATTTACTCAAAACAAATAAAAGTTTCTTTTGATTTGACATGGTTATCAAAAAAAATCCCCAAAAGATAGTACTCCCCCCAAAAAAAATAGTTCTTACATGTCTTCCCAAATATACAACGCATGTTCAGGATTATAATAAAGAAAATATAATTTGATTTGGTGATTTCACTGAATCCATTTGGAGTAGTCTTTATCTGGAATTGAGACACTAAAAACTGTCTTCCTTTGCATTAACTGAAGATGCACCAGTATAGAAAGGAACATTGCACATATGTTCAACAAATTTTTTTGGAGAACCAGAGAAAGAAGATTTATGAAAAGTGAGAACAAAATAAATAGACAACTATCTTTTTCTTCCATTAGTAGCTTTTGCTTCATATCTATTTTACAATTACTTTTTTTCTAATAAATACAAGCCTTGCCCCTGTTCATATAATTAGCATCTTATCTAGAGACAGGCAAGCTTCTTGGCAGAGTCTAGAGCACATACTTGGGGGAACCTAAGGTGTTGCTAATAATAGTTGCAGCTGGTACTCCTTTCACAGAAATCACTACTGTAGAGCAGAATATGTTGGTGTCTAGTCTGCCAAGGTGAAATGCTGCATCTTGGCATGCCCTGCCCTCCCTGGGCCTGGCAGCGACAGGGGATGGCTGGACACATGCCCCAATCTGTTGATTTGCCATGGCAATGATAGCCCTTGGCAGAGCAAGTGAGGAACCGTACACAACATTTCACATTTTGCAGCTAAAGCTATCAGAGCATGTCTGTCCGAGTCCCACAGCTGAAGCCAACCCCATGCATCCCTGCATCTAAATACAGCCCAATTAATCTTACTTTATTAAGAATTCAGCTCTGAAAAATGGATGTTTTCCCTACTGAGCTTGCATTTTTTCCCGTTTTGCAGTTTTGTTTGAGCTCTTGCTTACCAGCAGAGTGTTGGCTACCTGGCTGATGAGAGCAAAGGTGTCTGAATACTTTGTGTTTATAATACTAATACCCAAATATATATATAAATTTATACAAAATTACTTCCTATGTTTGTAAGTTCTCTCCAAGCATCTTGGTGTTATGTCTTTGTTAGACCTAATTTGAAGAATAGTTTTCTGTGCGTAATTCTTAGGTCATAATTCAGAATTTGATTCAGGGCTGAATTTTGGTGTGAGGTCATAACTGTTTTGTGCCTCACTGATTTCACTGCCGTGTTCCATATGGGTACTGTCAAATGGGATTCTTACCCTGTTGATTTTATAGGGTCACATTTTCATAGGCATTCAGTTCAATTCACTCAAAATATAATTGTCGTGCATCAATTTCAGTGAGACATAAAAGTCATATCAAGCTGTTTCTGTTTTGTGATTGGAAACAGATTGCATAATTTAGACACATCCCCTTTATATAGTAATACCTGCAGGAGTAAAATCTTTGTCCTCACTACAAAATGGGATCGTTGTGAAAAAGTGATATAAAAGAGATTTTCCAAGAGTCACCCTACTGTCAGAAATGAAAATTCTCACTGTCCTGAAGCTGAACTCAGCGACACTACATATCATCCCATGCTTCATCAGTTAAAAAGAGACTATTTCTATAAATACTGATAGTTTAACGTGTTCATCACAGCCTAGAGTTTGTAATCAAACACTACTATGGGGGGTTCAGGAATATAAAAAAATTAAGTAAAAGTAAGATAAACTATAGAGCCAAAGAAATCAGCTGGACTAAATACCCCAATTTTTTTTCAACCCTCAGCTAACTGCCTTTTTCTGAAGAAAGCTAAAGGAAATTATTCTGAGAAAAGGAAAAGCCACCTTTGAGAAAAAAGCAGCAATCAGTTCACAACAATAAAATCACAGATTAACTGAAGGGTTCTTTATTATAAATACATGTAACACTTCATTTTACTTGGTACTTTGGGCCCATTTAAAAATGAGCTGATAAAGCAACGTTATTTCTTGGACTGATAACCAGCTTACTGGATTTCAGAGAGGTCAGAGGCTTCCTTGTTTATTTAGCTGAAGTAGCCTTTTAGCTCTCTGATCTTCTCAGTCTATCGGTATTATTAGTCTTCCTGGAGTTCTGCTTTTCAAATACCTTGTCTCCAGCTCACTTTGCATTTCCTATTCAGCAATTTAACCCTACAGACAGTTTATAAAACAAGACAAAAATCCATAAATTAGGTGTCCATGGGTGCTTGTGCCCTATATCTTTGTCAAGGATGATCACAATCAAATGCTTGTTTCCTGAGACAGCCTGTCAGCGAGCACAATTACAGGTTCTCAACTTTCCCTGCCATAGTACAGGGCAGAAGTAAGACTCCTGTAGGAAGGGAAGTAGCTTCATACTCATTCTTCATCTGTCTCTTTTCTGTCCATTTTCTTAATTCTACTTATTTTATTTACACGTTACCATTAATTTGGCAACCAGCTGAAGGCCAATGGGAGGGACAGGTCCCAAATGCCACAGCTAAACTACTAGCTGCACCCACAGTAGTGAAAACACTGAAATACCAACATTCTTGGGATCTTTTATTTCTAGATCGAAAGGGAAAATCCTGCAATCATTATGTAGAACATAAAGTTTGCTAAGGACTTCACCGAGATAAAAATTTAACTGTGGTTTTGTTTTTTTTTTATTTTTTTTTTTTTTTTTACCTTTACATTTTACATTTACATGCCAGGGTCTGAGAACATGACTTGCAACTGTGACTCCTGTCACTTGGACAGTAGGAACAATGTCTTCAGAGACACTTTTCCCATAAGGAGTAACAGGTTCTCCGCTATGGACCATTCATCATCTGAAACAACAGGACCTATTACAACAAACACCAAATAGTGATCTGTTGAGCAAGGAAAGATGATAATGCTATAATAAAAGTCTACATATCACAGGTCATTATGATGGAGCTGAGTGGTGGGAAAGAAAATGTTTAGATTTCTGAGAGGAAATTGATATATATTGAGAAGATTAATCCTAAAGTGAGCCTTAGTGCATTGCCAAAAGGGAAAAATATGATGCTGCTGCACTGGTTTTGTGTCTTTTCCCCTTTAACTCCTCTAGAAACCATGAAATAGGAAATTCTGCTGTGGTCTGAGGGTTTTTCTATGCCTCAGAGCCTCCTACCTGGAGTTACCACATCACTTCATTCCTTGTTCCTATCCCTGACATGTCTCACTCATCATCCTCACCCTAATAACGCTCCCTAAGGAATCCTCACAGGACAGGCTTGGAGTCTCTGGTCAGAGTCACTATGCCAAAAGTCTCTAAGTATACCTGCATATTTAAGATCCCTTTACATCTCTCTCTGCATGCTGCAAACAATTCAACATTGCAGTAAATATTCCACCTTTGTTTCCTAGTTGTTTCTGAAAGGAAGCAGATTTGTCATCTCAAATATAAGTAAGCACCTAGACAGCCAGGCAATGCACTGACACAGGGGTACATCTCAGTCATGAATTCCAACTCTGTCTCCTGGCTGTTACATTTTCTGCTTTTCTAGCAAATATTGCCAGTTGCACAATATTATTCTACTCGTAACAGGCCTCAAGGCAGAGTACAAACCATTAATTAGTTCCCTTTGATTCCATCAATTCAGGCAGTTTTTCACTCTTGTACTAATCCACTTATTGAGACTGAAATGTCTGAACTTGAATTCATGGATGCTACAGGAGATCATGTCAAAAGTCTTGTTTAGGTCAAAGTAGATAACAACCACTGTTCACCACTTATCCACAGAGCTTGTCATTTCATTGTAGAAGGCAATAAGGTTGGTCAGGCATGATTAGCCCTTGATTAATCCATGCTGGCTAGTCCTAGTCATCATCTTGTCCTTCATGTGCCCAGTAATAGCTTCCAAGAGAATACACTCCCTAATTTTCTCAGGGATCAAAGTGAAGCTGACCAGCCTCTAGTTTCCTGGAGCATTCCTTCTTGACCTTTCCGAAGATGGGTGCAACACTGGCTTTTCTCTAGCCTTAACCCCCAATCTTCACAACTTTTAAAGAAGATAGACTGGCATTTTTGTGCTATTGGCTGCATTTCTGAGCATCCATCTTGACCCATGGATTTTCCTGTGTCAAGATTTCTTAAGAAATCTTTGACTCAGTTGTCTTCTTCTGTCACAGATCATAGTTTTATCTCCTTGAAAACTATCTCTCCATATATAGGCTGCAGAGGACTTTTCACTGCAGGTCACAATGACAATATTGAGCAATTCTGCCTATCTGCATTTGCTGTCACTAAATAACTTGTCCCATTCAGAAGTAGGCCTATTCCTCTTCTTTTTTCTATATATTGTCTATATTCTTCCTTTGTAGCCTGTCCTTCCTGTATACACCCATTTTGCACTGGAATTCAGTCCTGATTTCCCAAGCCAGTTTCCTGTGACATAGGAAAGAGTGTTCTTGTGCTTGCTGTCCCTAGAGACTTGCCAGCTCTCCTGACCTGTATTTTTCTTCAGAGTTGCCTCTCACAGGACCTTGCCCACCCATTCCCTGAAAAGCCAAAATCTGATCACCTGAAGTCCAGGGCCTGGTATGTCTTCCTCATCCCCTCAAAATCTTGAATTCCCATATCAGCATGTTTAGTACAATTTTATATATTGATATCAGAACAGAAACAGGATTTAACTAATTCTATCTGGATTTCCACTTTTCCTTCTAGATTCAAAATGAGTGTGTTTAGACTGCATTCAGAGAATTCTGTGTCTAGAATGAACCACTGCCACTGTAGTGGCAGGTTCCCTGTGTAACTTACCTGCATTGCGCAAGGCCACTGGCCTGGGGTAGTCTCTTTTTGCCTTAAAAACACCCTCCTTGTGAACATATTCCTTGATTCTGACTGCAGTCCCTCTTCGGTTCAGTGTTCTGGCTCATAAATTGCAATAGTCCGTAGCTTGGCACCATATGGTGTCATTTACAGTTTCTGCAAGGTATTTGCTTCTAAATCATACCAGCTGCACAGCTATAAATTAGATGTGAGGCAGGAGAGAATCAAATCAATGAAACACAATGCTATCATGGCTGGTGCTGTCTAAATTTTGCAAAATCTGTTTCACCCTGGTGAGGCTGAGTCCACACAGAATTGCACCCTAAGTTTCACTGCTTCACAGCATTTTTCCATCTTGCCTTTCTGAAGTGCTTGCAATAAATGTTTTGTAGTTCACCATATTCTGTGTATCATGGACTTTATTCTTCCTAACTTACAGATATTTCTCAGGAGGATCTTAAGACTTTTTTTAGTGCAACATATTGTAAATTAATCCAGGCAAATGACCCAAAAAAGCAAAGGCAATGATCTCTGAGTCCTCAGAGCTCTTGTGGTCTTACAGAATTACCTCATCTGATAGCATTTCTAAGTCTTCAAACACATATCCAGTCCATCTGAAAAATCTTTTGGTCTTCAGGAACCAAAGCTCCAGGGATTTTGATCTTGACTCTTTAAGTCTTTCCTAATCTTAAAGGCTTTATATTTGGCAACTCCTTCTCTGCTGATAGACCTGATTACTAGAACATGCAGGGTCAGAATCTGAGATGACTTATTCTCATTTTGAATAACTATCTCTGCTTATTTACTTATTAAAACTACATATTATTTTTGTCTGAGGAAAATATTCTGAAATTTGAAAAGAGGTCACTACAGCATTTCTGAGAAATGAATGTATCATTAATGTTATCTGCATGGAATCCTTGACATTCTAGTGGTTCCCGTAACCTTTGCAGCAGGCAATGAGATCCAAGCACTTTGAGAACTGCTGTACAAGGAGCCACTCAAAAAGGACAGGTAAATATCCTGTAAGACAAGATTTATTGCCTGTAAAATAAACAGCCGGGAATTTTGCGTATCTCCAGAACATAAAGTATTGTTGGTCCTAGAAGAAACTATATGGAGTCTTCCTTATGGACCAACCAGGAATTTGTTCCATCCTGATCTATTTTGCCTTTACTTTGTAAACACCAGTCCCCTTCACACCTTGACTGCTAAATCTGTACCTCAGTGAGGTATCTGGACGAGCCAGAGGGGAAAGAAGCAAAAGGTGCCATCCTAAGAAGCAAATGAAGGTAACATGAGGTAGGTTTGGGAAAGGAGAATCTTTCCTAGTGATTTGAAGGCTATAAAGAGCTAAGGAAAGGAGTTATCTCAGGAAGTCCAGAGATATTTCTAGACAGTACTGGGGTGGAATTCAGACAAGAAGCATTAGGATAAGGTCAAGAAAAAAATAATTCCTAAAAGTGAGATCTATTAGACTGTAGAACAGTCTCCTACTGGAAGTAGTGAGAGCAGAATGGTTTGGATTATATCATTCAGATGCTTTATGAAGAAGTATATTTACATTGGCGAAAGCAAACATTTCCTTATAAATTATTGCTACTATACATGCATATCAAGCAGTCTATGTTTAGAAAGGCAAAAGACAATATTCACTTTATCACTCATCCTATGATTCTTGTTATTATTTTGCTTACAAGTGGAAACAGNTTTTTTTTTTTTTTTTTTTTTTTTTTTTTTTTTCACAGATAGCAAAGAGAAGAATTGGAAAATGCATAGTGTTTATAATGTTTCAGAGGTTTGGAGGTTTTTTTCTTTCTTCAGATTAGAATGAAATTGTCTTCAGCAACTCAAATGCTTTTTTTTTTTTCCTGAATGGAAGAACACCTGAAGTGCTGGGGTGTAATTTGGTACAGAATATGCAACTTTACATTGCAGGGAATATATCTGTCAGGGAACTATTCTCCTTTCGTGGCCGATATGTAACTGCCACTAATGACAAAAGAAATTACACATTTGCCATAGGAAACTGACTGTGGTGTCTTGCCCTGATATGGCCATTTTTCTACAGTACTATTTCAAACATTTCTTATTCTTTACTAACCACTAGAATATGCTATAAACATGACTTTTATTCAACATAAATATAGAAACACAGATATTCATCATTGTTGCATACTAGTGCCTAAATATTAGTGGCATAATTTCTAAGGGAACAAATGTCTATATACGAAAGGACACTTCATATAAAGTTGGAATGAAAATCAGCAGGTGTTTTAAAGCATGTATCTATTTGGACAGGGAAGGTAACATTACCCAGTATGCAATCCCAGGGCAGCTGAGAGGCTTTTGGTGAACCATAGGTGTGCTATAGCCAAGCATTTCAGTGTAGCTCCGCTTGCTCTGCAAGCCTGGCTCTCCACTGTTGCTCAAGGGCCCCAGCAGGATTTTGTTGGTAGCTGGTAACCCAGATGACTTCTCACAGCAAACCTGGCAGCAAGCAGAGATACGTGAGGTATCTTTTAACAGGCTACATTGGATAGCAGAACCATTTAACCTGGAACTTTGCCTGGGCTAATTAGCCCTACAGAGAAAATGGGTAAATCAGTTCAAAACCCCATAATGTAACCAACCTGTTTCATGTACCTGAGCCGGCTCACTACATGCTATCTTAGGTATCTGTTCAGGGTGCTGTAACGGTGGGACATTACTTAATATTGTATCCCAAGTAATCAGAACACAAACTAGGGGTCAAAGCAAGAGAGCTAATGGGAATGCACAAAAAGAAGTAAAAAACTAATTTTCTATAGTGTTTAGTCTTTCAAAAAGATTGTTCTCTTTGACTCGATAAGGAGGACAAACCTCTTGACAGGACAAACCTATTACCAATTCTTAGAGTTTTATGAAAGCAAATAGCGCAAGAAGCTCTATGAATACATTTCATGGACATGTAAATTATTTATCCCAGAAAATCACTAGAGCTATTTTTAAAATATCCATAGGACTTGTATTTTCAGGTACATGACTCTGGCCTTAACAGCATTGCCAGTTTTTCTCAACTTAGGATGCTGTATTCTTCAAGTGCACACAGAAAGCTGGCCAACAAATGGAGAAAAATATTGTAGAAATGGAACAAGAATCTCAAGCTTCTTTTAGTAAATTCACCCTTTAGAAATGTGATTTAATTGCATTATGAAAGAATAGATGGACATAAATTATTTTGAAGTGACAGTGAAGCAAGTGATGAAACCACATAAGAGAAAAGATATCACTAGCTGTGAATAATTCCACTTAAAAAATACAGTTAATAATGTAAATACTATCTCTAGTTGTAAAAGTACAGAGAAAGGAAGAGGCACTAAAAATGTGCTTCTTAGGACATAACCTCAGCCACATAAAATGTGAGCATCCTGTCCGACACTGTTGAAAGAGAAACACAAGCTATTGGAGATAGCTATAAATGGTGAAGTTGTCCTGTTCTGATCTTGCGTTCAGTTAGCCCAGGAATTCTTCGCTTTCCTTCTGCATTTGCTATAATCACTGTCTATTCCTTTAAAAAAGTGTTGGAGCTTATAAGATTCTATGATTTAAATTAACATTAGTTATTTTCACAGTCAAAGAAAATCATCAACTTAAAACAACGGATTGCTGAGCACTTTGTCAGAACAAGGTAACTCACCACATGACAAAATTTGGCCCTATTTCTAATTGGTTATTTTGGTATCTGTTTATTATTTTAGAAATCCCACTAATGTGCTTACTTGTTCATATTTTTCAGTTATGTGGGTGAAATATAACTTGCACAGGTTGCCTTACACTTCCTAAACACTTATTTAATTTTATTGCTACTACTTCAACCGCAACATTGCTTGAAACAGAATTTAATCTTTATCTGTCACAGTATTTAACTCTTAGTGTCAAAGACTATTCTAGTATCAAAATATGAAAGCTATGGATTTCTAAATGCTTCCTCAAAGATCAAACTCTACACCTCTTGCAGTAAGGGTGCATGTTTTCACTTGTTAGTATTTGCACACATTCACACTTACTAGTACCAATGTATCCTGCTTTCCAAACTCAGAAGAAGGTACAAAAAACCACCTTTGAATCATCAGAGCTTAGGGCTGTGTCTCTTTGTTTTCCATAGATCACCTCTGATCCAAGCTTTTGTGTAAGTTTTAAGTATGTTTGGCACTAGCAGAGGATGCATGGAGAGAAAGAGAAAGCTAGCAATGACCAAGGCAAGCACATTTATGTGCAGATTGCAAGTTTCATGCCAAGGAGCAGGACATAAAGAGACCACATGTGAAGACTGGCCCTAACTAATAATTACCTGGCTGACATTTTAAACTCAGGTGTTTTCTACTGACAGTTTCATTTCTTTCTTAGAGAAAAGATATTGCCACCACCATCTATTTTTATTGCAGATTCAACACCCTGTTGTGCTAAGTGATGCAAAGACAAAAAATAACATATCCCTAACAAGAAAAGCTGCATTATGGATTCATGATAAATCACTGTTCAAAAGTTAGATGTTCATGCCCACACTTTATCATCTGTGTAAAGACATACATAGATCCAGAAGGAAAAGCTCTGACCTACCCTGGATAGCTATCTGAAAATAAAGCAAGCAGAGGTATTTATCTTTCCGTACTGGCTACAAGGGAATATAAAGTGACTAACTCAGGCTTACATGTCTAACTTTTCATGTTTAGATTACAGCAGATAAATGTGCTCCATACTGTGAAACAAAAAAGTGACTTAGAAGGATGGAGCAGAGTACAATCAAATATACGCATCATTATTTTTTATTATTATAAAAGGAGAATTGTAAACACAATCTATATTCATCTGTCCCCAACCTGCCCACTGGTAAGTGATTTATGCTGACACATATTATAAGACAAGATTTGTAAAAGAAGGCAACAGCTTTTATTCAATGGATTATATCATTTACTTGCTTTTTCCAGTTAGAGCAGTGGGTCCAAAAAAGTATTTTCATCATTCTCTCCTTCCTTCTCTCACATCCTTAGGGACCAGAGATACAAGAATGTTACCATACGGAGAAGATGTGAAATGGCAAAGGCAGGTTATAAAAAGTCATTTGAAGAAGAAAATACTGGCTATTGTGTCAGTTCTAGGAGCCCCAAGTCTCAATTTAGCTAAGGAAAAGAGCTATTATTTTCATAAAAAATAGAAAATTAATAAATCAGACTCATTACATAATGTACTTATTCAAATAACAGGTCAGGATAAACACTGATTATACAACCCTGTGAGAATGATTTGCATTCCAGTACATGCACACAATAAATTAGAGATTGGGGTGCTATCAGACACAAACTCCTAAGAGGAATCATTGAGTTTGTCAGTACTCATCAAGTAATTTAATCAGTGCAGAGTTCAAACCGAGTCAAATCTTAGCACAAGAATATATTGCAAGTCCATTACAGGAACAACTGAAGTGAAGGCTGACCTTCTGGGAGCTGCACCTCCAGTCATCATGGCAATCTTGGCTGGCATCAAAGTTAACCAGAGAAATCATAACATCCACTGCAAACAGTCATGCACCACTTCCCTATCTCTGCAATCAACTGAGCAATCCCTTCTGTATATCTTCCTATGGGACATGTAAAAAAATGCACCTCTACATGCCCTTGTAACAACCTGCATTTGTTAGAACTGCAGAGTCTAATAAGCTTCAGTGCAGATGAAAAAGACAATAAAAATACTGATTAAAGTGAAAGAAATGGCTTTGGCAGTAAAGCACACTGGAGAACCAGCACTTCGGTCCTTGTGCACTGATTGCCACATGTCTGATAGGATCGTGCTTTATCATCAGCTTCTTTATTGTTGAACCACAGAGAAAGGATAAGAGAAAACAGCTGGGACTTTGGTGAGAAATCTAATATGTAAGAAAAACAGGAGCACAAAAACAAAAATAGCGACATTCAGAAGAAGCTCTCTAACCTGCTTTAAATGGAAGATATTGGGTGGGCTCTTTTGGCTCCCAGTGGAAACTGAAGAAAAGATAGAGAATAAATTGATCTTTTTGAGAACAGAAAGATGTTTGTGGAAAATGGAGAGGACAACAAAAAGGTTCTTCAGCATTTCCTGGAAAAGGAGCAAAGTCAGCAAACTGAAAGAGCAGTAACCAGTGATGGTGTGGGAATCATTTCCAGAGACCAGAGCAGCAGTGGTGGCTGCGCTCTGCTGGATGCTGGTGGCCCATGGGACACCCCCATCACCAACACCTGGCTGCCATCTACCTTTTTTTCAGTGGTTTGCACAGAGTGATGTTGAGGAGCAGCACTTTCTATGCTCTCTAGTGGGGTATAGTTTTTCATGCTTCATCCTCTGACCTCTCATCCTAGGGATGACGTCCCTCACAGAACACAAAAGCAGATAAATGTGGAAAAAGTTATTATATGTGGGTTGGGGGAAGAGTTTTTTCCCCCTAGTGTCAAGTTAAAAGAGGTTCCAGGTGGGAGGAAGCCAGCTGCAGCTGTCAGGATAAAAAGGCAGCTATTTGAACCTAATTTGATATTTTATTTCCAGCAGCCTAAAAAGCCTTCAGTTAGCTAAAGGCCAAGAGATACTCAGCAGAAGAAAATTAAAAAAACTGTACAGAGAGAAGGACGCTTTTTAGTCGCTCTAAAGTGAAATGCTGTGAACCATACAATTCCAATTTCAACCTCCCACTTAAGTATTCATGCGGATATCCTTTGCGCTGCAGTGGGAGTAAAGGCGCTCCCAAAGTCACAGTAATATAGCTCTTTCTCATGGCAATATACTTCAAAGGAATAGGTTTACAGATCTACTTACCCGTGCTTAGGATCGATTTGAAAATGTGTGAGGCATCAAGGCTCAGCTGACCTCACAGATTAAACACGATATGTCATTTCTACAATAACTTACAAAATCTTCCCAGGGATGCTCTCCTCCCCATAAATCTTGGGTTTAGTTAACCAAACAGTGAATAGGAACTTCTGGCTCTATAAAATATTTGATCATCAGAGAACTCAGTCATTCTGCAAAGTATGTCACAGAAATAGAAGTTGCAAACATTATAGCAACAGCCAGCAAGGCAAGAGAAGAAGAAAATAAACAAATCTGGAAATCTGAACTGGGGAAGCAGGTATTTTTAATTTTATGCAACCAGATCAATAAAAAAATTAATTCATGATCTGACAAAATGAGGTCAGGAAAGACGGAGAGAACAGGAAAGAAAGGTTCAGACTCAGCAATGTTGCAGTGAGATGTTCTACAGCTTATTACACTATTTCTCACAGGTAAGTACATCGTAAAAATGTTTATACAGACTTTTGAAGTTAAAAATGCTTCCAATATTTCGATTAACTAAAAGGTAGTTAGTCTTCCAGTATGAAAAGTATCACACTATAACTTTAAAAATCCTCTTGGAACACATTTTTAGGCATATGAAGGAGAAGAAGGTATCCAGGAGCAGTCAGGAGGAATTCACCAAAGGTAAAACATGCCTGATCAACCTCACTGCTTTCTACAATAAAATAAGTGGATTCATGGATATGCAAAAATGTGTTTCTCCCTTTAAAGTGCAGTATCAACAGCAAAGAGAACATGCTTAGAAATAATAGGTATATTCAAATTGTTGGTCATGACATAGCTGTAGCAAGAAGCCCTGCTCCATGGTGCTAGTGTAGCAAAAAAACACATCAAAAACTTGAATATAAGCTACCAGCATGATGTTACTGCACAAAAGCACATTTCATTCTGAAACACAAAAATCCTATTTCTATTTTTCCTTTCGGGAGCACTGCTATGGAGGAACCCTGACAATATGTCAAGTTAAACAGCTCAAAGCAGGATTCCAGTGCTCCTAATAAAGCCTATGATGAGGTTAGATTCAAGATACTTCAGCATATAACTGTTAATGGTCCAAAACTGCAGTGGGTCCAATTGTTCCTTTCCACTGGAAATGGAAGTTAGTCCTCTCCAGGACTGCTTTTCCTTTGCCAAAAGTTCTCATCTGTAGGAAGCTGTATTTTTGTCTCTTCCGCTCCAACCATAGGAAAGATACACAATGAGTAACTAGCTGACGTTGCTGTCAGTTGCAACTTTTATTTATCCCTATCACCATAATAATACCAGAATGCCAACAAAAGTCAAGAACAAAAATCAGCTCATGGATAAAGAGCACCTCTGAAGAGCTAGGGGTGTGTTCGTCTCTACCCTCCAGTGAAGGCAGACCCTCCATTTCCCTGGGCTATGCAAAACTTTGGGTGTTACCTCATCACTCTCCAAAATGCAATTTTTGATTGCACGAAACATATTTTAAAATAATTTATAGCCTTCAAGGACTGTCACTTCATCCTAGATGAGGTATTAGTCATATATACAAGCCATTTGTGTTAGCAACCTCTAGCCTTCGCTGTTTTGATTTATCAGGTCTGAAACAAAATATGAAAATGCTATACCGCTCTTTGAGAATTGGAAAGGTATTCAACTACAGATCAGCTTCTACAATATTGTTTTAAATAAGGGTAATTATGGGAGAAAAAGCACTAATTGGAGTAATAGGATGGAATCACCAAGAAATGCTGATTACTTTGCACTGTGAGAGAGAAGCAGAGCATCCATTGGTGCTATTTAAGGCACAGGGTAAACTGAGTTTGCCTTTCCCTTCTACAGAACAATATGGTGCAGTAACCCTGATGGAAACACAAATTGTTATTTTACATAAATCACAGAATCATCAGGGTTGGAAAGGACCTATGAGATCACCAAGTCCAACCATACACACACAAAAACCCCTACAATCTTGGCCACTGGAGCATGCCCTGAAGTGCCACATCTACATGTTTCTTAAATATCTCCAGGGATGCTGACCCAACCACCTCCCCGGGCAGGCTGTTCCAGTGCCTGACCACTCTTTTAGTAAAGTAATTCTTCCTAATATCCAGTCTAAACCTCCTCTGCTGCAATTTCAGACCATTTCTTCTAGTCCCATCATTATTCACTTGGGAGAAGAGGCCAACACCCACTTCTCTATAGCCTCCTTTCAGGTAGGTAGGCAATGAAGTCTCCCCTCAGCATCCTCTTCTCCAAACTAAACATAACCAGCTCCCTCAGCCTCTCCTCACAGGACTTGTTCTCTAGACCCCTCACCAGCTTGGTAGCTCTCCTCTGGACTCCAGTACTTCAATGTCCTTCTTGTAGTGAGGAACCCAGAACTGTACGCAGTACTCAAGGTGATTCTTCACCAGTGCCAAGTACAGAGGCACCATCACTTCCCTGCTCCTGCTGGCCACGCTATTCCTGATACAGGCCAGGATGCTGTTGGCCTTTTTGGCCACCTGGGCACACTGCTGGCTCATGTTAAGCTGGCTGTCCACCAGCACCCCCACTCCTTTTCTGCTGGGCAGCTTTCCAGTCACTCTAATGTTAATTTACACAGTGTAGATGGTATTCATTCTTTTTTTAGAAATACAGCAGTTGACAACACAAATTAGACGAAACAAATTTTTTCAGTATTTGTCAAAATTTCTGACAATTATTGGAGAACATGCTGACCTTGTAAAGACTGAAAAATATGAAGAATTGCTCTGCTGAAGTAACAGAAGCTACAACAGTATGAAAAAGAAGTAAATAGAAGGTTAGAAAAAAAAGCCTCAAACCATCACCATGAGAATACACTCTTTGTGGTGATAAGAAAAATAAAATTTAAAAGAACAAATAAGTCTGACTTCCTGTCACTATTAATGAAATTTCATTTACCTTTTCTATTTAGCAGCTATCAGTCTTCATATATCAAATTTAATTTTGCACAGTTATACATTATTTTTCAGTTGTATCAATAAATTAACCTCATGGATAGTAAAGCCAGATGGGACCACTATGATCATCTAATCTGACCTCATAAATCAAAGAGCATTTTTCTTAATTAAGTTCAAGTGGAGAGAGTGTCTGTGCGCACACATGTATGTATATGCATATTTTTAAAATTGAGTGTCTACAATTACAACTCAAATTCTGATCTGAACCCATGTCTTCCCACTGGACTATGGATTAGAAAGTTAAGGTTGACACTTCCAAAAAGCAGAAATGCATTTTCATTTATTTTTTATTATTTATCTGCTAAACTGGAAATATGGTGGCACCTGCCTTTTGTCATACAGCAAACATATTTCAGTCTGAGAAAAGAATCAACATTTTAAAATTAAAATTCATTGTTAGTTTTACTTACAGCACCTGAATAATTGTTAAAAACAACTAATTACCTGCATACCAGAACGCACATTTAATTAGCTGCTCATAAACAGAGTACATTTCAAAAGCCCTCCAGGGGGGATAGGTGCAGAAATTCCATTAACCAAAGTTGTGCGTGAATTTGAGCACTTCCTCCAAAATATACTCCAGAGACCACGTTTATGCATAATAGTTTTTCTCTTCAAAGTACTTTCTCCTCTTCCACCTGTGCATGAATGAAAAGGTCTGTCCATCTATGCGGGTACAGAATTTTATGAATGGAGCAACAGTGGGTTTTTTGCCTTTTGTAACTGAGGCAAATGATATTTTCCTTTCATAGGTTCAGGGAAAAGTTACAGAAATTACATCATCAGGATGGGATAGGAAATGGAAAATTTATAATGCAAGAGATCAGCTTCATTCAGAGAGGGACTCAGTTCACAGTCACTAGATTTCTGGGTTTGTCAGGCAGCTGTGTCTCTGAGCATGAGTCATTCAAAACCTTCTCCCAATTTTGTTATAATATTAAGACAATAGCATGACAGTGGAAAAACCACACACTTCCCCTCTTGCCCTAAGAAAACTCTGTCCACTGAGAGACATACACAGATACACGCACATCACTTCTCACATACATTCACTCAACCCAATTTTCTCTTTTCTCCAGCCCAAAATGAAGCTGCAGCCAACTTATTAAAGCAAGCAAATGTATGGTCTCTTTCTTTTTTAAAAGGATGAAGTTATCTGGATTCCCTCTTGATGAAGGAATGTCAATCCGTGTCTACCTTATTCCTTTACTGCAGAAATTGTCACCTGCAAAATTGATGGTCCTTTTCAGAGAAGACTGCCTATCTCAAAGCATTTATCGGATAGAGCCGGTAACATTTTTCCAAAGAACCATCCTCCATCAGGAAATACTGTTTCATTAAAATTGAAAGTTTTAAGTGAACATGTTGATTTTTATAGTATTTGACAGAAAAAATTAAAAGGTTCAAATAAAAACAGAACATTGGCCTTTCTCACTTGATTTTGTCCTGGTGGTACAATCTTGTTCTATTTCCATTTGCACTTGTTTTAAACCTGATTTCTAAATAATGCAATATTGCTTCCTATAATTCAATATTATATTCTAACATGCTGAGATTGTCAGGCTGAACTGTTTTGACATTGCTGAAATGAAATTTTTAGTAACAGCAATCTAGATCTTTAGAAATACATTTACTTCAAAACTTCTTGGAATTTCTTCTTTAAGTTTTTTTAAATTTAATGCAGATTGAAAGGAAGTTAAAATATTTCCCCGAAGAAGAAATTCTTTTTTTTTTTTTTTGATCAAATGTCTAATAACTCTATAAGCAGACTCGTTCATGCTGACAGTTTTATATATAGCTAGGTTTTTTATCTCTCTCAGTACAAGTAGTTCAATGTCTGCTGGAATGGTTATAACACATGGAAAACTTCCACATACACATGTTCAGAGATGAGTTACCTGCAGCCTGCACACGTTACTGGTTTTCTTACTTAAAGAAGAAATTTTAAAAAACTACTGGTATCTGGTTGTATTAATTCAAAGCTATAACACATATATGCGTGTTTGTGTGTACATTTCTGTATATGTATTCACATCCACCCCAAGCACTGTTGTTAAAAGAGTTTTTTACTATACATTTATTTGCTAGACTTAATGTTTCCCCCCCCCC
>VZRU01016793.1:199665-245013 GCA_013398155.1 Pedionomus torquatus | reverse complement strand
CCCCAGTTTTATACCTCATGTAAGAAGCTGTGAACTGTGATGACTTAAGAAAACTCTAGGTAAATCCCTTGCAGAAAGCCTCCCATTTTGACTAAGTGATATTTTAGAAGCTGAAGCCAAATTTCTTCCACTATTATTGATCTGCTATAGCCAAAGCAGCTGCATTTACTGAATTACAAAGGTAGTTCATCTCTTGTGATTTCTGCATTAATACAAAATTTTATGGTAGTCTTAGGCACTGCTTATTTTGCGGTAACAGTGTCAAATAGCCTAATTATAACATGATTGATTCCCTGGTCAGCAGAGGTGAAAAGTTGTCAAGCAGGAAAGATGATGAATGGATGAGACCTCTGCTTGGAAATATTAAATCCCTCAGCAGACTCTAGTTTTACCTTAGGTAGCAAACAGTGATAGTGTTTGGAGAAAGCTACACATTTCACACATGTTTTTACAAAGGTTCAGACATCTACCAACCATGCTGTGGCCCAGTCTCCTGGTGCAGATGTTAGAACATAAACAGAGACAGCTTTGTCACCTGCTTTTCTTTGAAAAGAAATAACTTTTGAAAGAAAGAACTTTGAAAGAAATAGCTCCACACTTACAAAGCTACCTCTACCACCACCCCCCACCCCATCCTTCAGAGGGGCAGTTTTTCTTCTGCCTTTACCCAACTAAAATTCATGTTGCTTATCCTTAGACATTAAAATAAAAACAGAAAAAGAAAAAAAATAAAGAAAAAAAAAAGGATTGGTCAGCCCCGACATGTCTCCAGCCATGAATTTAAAAATTTTATCTTTCTGACACTTCTCAGATAAAGTTGGTGACCTTTCACACTCCCCAAATTGAGCAGAAATTTAATTTTAAAAACTTCAGTGTTTCTTCTGCATGAAAGACAAAATTCTGCTGAATATAGAACAAACATTTGTTGGTATTTTTAAGCATACACAGTAAGGAATATAAATTCTTTTTTTCTTTTTTTTTTTTTTTAGTTTTTATAGTGCTTTGAGGTTATGAAAATCATTATTAACTCTGGATTTCCTTATGATAGCATTAGTCATGATGAAATCAGTTATGGTTAACAAAGAGTTCTTTATGAGCACCTCCGTAGTATTTACACCATAATCCAGCATTAAATGGCTGTAAAGTATCAGAATTTTTAGCATCAGCTGAGAGACGGTACATTTCACATCTGCATCAAGACATAACCCCCAAGTGAATTCAAAAGAAAAGAGTGTTGCAATGTTGTAAGAAAGTCTTATGTTGAAACAGCAAGGCTTTTCTTGCTTCAGGCTACAATAGCTACTAGTTTAACTCAATGGTCAGAGCACTCCCTGGGGAAACAAGAAGCCTTAATTCTACTGCTAGCAGTAGCTTTCCCTTTGTTAGCAGCACATGTACAAAATTATTTTTAAAATAACACCACATGTATTAAACACTCACTCCAAGATGACTTTTAAAAACAATGTTCCATATGTGCAAATGAGATTTTGGCAAACACAAAATTATATGCAGAAATTTCATTTGGGTATGGAAAGAGACTCTTTTCACTATCATAGATAGCTATTTAATTTCTATGGGATAAATTGCATGCTACCTCTTCACTAACATAATTTTCCCACTGATGACTGACATTTAGATATCAAAGAGGAAAAAAGATAGCATAACATTAGATTGCACATCTCGGAGGAGTAAAAGGTATTCATTAGACTAGGTATTCCAGCAAATGGCATGCTAAAGTCTTGACAAAAATCATGTCAAAAGTCATGTCAATCTTTTTTTTTTTTGCTACCTCAAACGCACATCTGTCTGTGGATGACAATCACTCATACTGGCACCTGAAATATAACAAATAATACCCACACTCGAAAAGATGAAAGCTAGAATCAATGTATGATACACTGCATTGCTGACCGGTATTCAAGGACATGAAAATGCAAATAAACAGGGTTTGAGAATTCCCACGGGGATGGCGTGCAGCTGAGGGGCAGCATGGAAAGAAGGATACCATGGCAAAGGAACTCAGGCCCTTGCAAGGTGTTTAACCCTCCAGAAGGGGTGTGATGCACAAAGAGCAGCAAATCCCGGGAGCGGGGGCAATCACCACATTCCTGCTCCAGAGTGCTGCTTTCAGCCAGTTCAGAATAGTATATCCTGGCTCCAGATAGAATCCAGGCAACTGCCTGGAGCTAAAAAGAAGATGGTGTCTTTGGTCAAATCTTATCAATCTTTGTGCAAGGATTAAATCAGAGAGGGAAAAGAGGAGGAGTTTTTTAGGCCTTTAACATGGATGGAAAAAACAGTCAGAATTCTCCCCCTGGGAGAAAGCCAGGACCTATGTAAAAAAAATAATAAATAAAATAGAGCACTGCATCGCAAAGTATCTGGATGAAAATTACTTCCTCACACCAGACTGAACTATTCAGAGGAGATGCACTATATATGGGAACATGTATCCTGCAGTTAGTGTCTAGTTATGCTTCCCTCAAGATGAATAATGCTAACAACATAACAATAGCAAAATAATAAAGGAGGACAATTGGCATTATCTGTGTTCATTAACCCAAACTATAATGCTTCCCTTAAATATTAAATATCTTTCTATCATTAGAAATACAATGTGAAAGGCTAAAGAAATTTATTATATAGTGGATTTTTAAAAGAAATTTTTTCTTAAGAGACAACCAGAAAAGCAACACAGCTCCTTTAATCCTGTAATCTCTCTGGTAGCAATCAGCTTGGGGTACATTTCAGCTTGTTCACTTGTCATCTACATTAAGAGTCCTTCAATGAGCTTTTCTTTTAAAGTAAATACAGAATGACACATTTATAATTAGATCTCCCTGACCATTCCTTTTTAGGTTTGAAGGATATGAGATGTGGACATGTCATGCAGCCCCTGCTCCTGATCAGTGTGCTAAGGAGCTTAGACTTTCACTGTTGATTAGTGAATTGTAAAACAACCAACAAAACATACTATGGGTGCTGCTGGTTCAGATATTGTGGCCTCAGTCACTCCCTGCATGCAGGAACAGTCAGTCAGAAACTCAAGAAATGTTTTGAACCACACTGAAAAATAAAAAAACTTCAAACCGATCCTGAATTTCAAGTAAAGATTATTCAAACATTTAAGAATAATACAAACCCCTTTGAACACAGCGGCAAGAAAAACTGTTGTTTCTGTTGAGCCTAAGAGCAGTAAGTATGTTTTAAGATCACTGGGAATACTTTATAGTATTATGTGTTACTGTTTGTAATTCCACTTGATATTCAACTCATTTCTTAACTTTAATTGTCATTCAAACTGTCCATAACACTATTTCTCACTACGGGCTAAAATGAGATTTTTGTTGTTTGTTCCCTTTAGTTGAGATTTGATTTTAATAATTCAGGGCTTTGGTATCTATGAGCAAATTTCTCAAAAAATGTATCATATAATCTTCTTTGATAGTCTAGGAGTATCCTAATGATGCTGAAATTTCACACTCTTTTCAAAGTAAGAACTATATTCCAATAGAGGGATCTATTCTTGCCTGCTTTCTTTTTTAATATGTAGGACAAGAAGCTTTTTTTCACTGCCTGAGAACAAAAAATCAGAGACAGTTGCTCCACATATGTTCCTTGGTTCTATTCAGTGATCAGGGGGAAAAAGAATCATGCAGTTCTTCAGCTGTGTGAAAGTAACTTTACTAAGGGAAGTCAACTTTGGGGATTTAGTGAATCAGCAATGTTCTTTAGCCTTCTGATTTTTACCAAGCCTATTCAGCACTAATGTGGACCTCCTGGGACCTCAACTCTTCCACTTCTATGAAGAATATAATGTAAAACCAGCCAACATTTGCCACTGTTTCAACCTCCCTCAATGCACCAGGAAAACAGTCAATAACTTCCCACCTTTTTCTTCACAAGATAAAGCTTTCTGTCCCAATCTTCTGCAGTCAACAAAATCTCAACTACCTGTATTTATTTTGTCCTACATTCTACACTTCATGAAATTTTCAGGTTAAGTTACTCACTTTATCAACTGCCCACCTGGGATCATCTAGTATTTTAATATCAATGCTTGGTTTATAACTGAAACTTACTGTTTACCACCTCTTGTCTATCAAATCTCTTTTCAAGCAATAATACTCTTACAAATCCCAGGAATCCTAATCCTTCAGTTCTTATAACTATGGCTACTCCAGTAAGTGCTAAATAAAACATGGCCAGTGACTGAGCTCTAGTCTTGAGGCCCTTTCTACTCTACCCCACACTTGGCCATGGGCCTCCTCTGAGCTCTCACACAAACTGTGACCATAAGGCAGAATTATTTGATATTTGCAGGGAGGGGTTAAAGATGTCTGAAATAAGGGCCGTACTGTACCTCACCAGAGAAATATTTCAATTGCATGAAAACTGTGTATGCTGATTTCCCTCGAGTATGATATGAGAGCATATATGGGGCATTTGATGCCATAAAGCTTTCAGCAAAAGTGCTGGAAGGTTATTAAAAAGCAAAATCCGTTGCAGTCTTGTTACCTATGGGTAACCTTGGAGCACACCGTTTCATGCTCAGGGACTGGGGAAAAATCTGAGTTGTGATGAGCCAGAACTATGCTCTGGATCATGTTAACAGATACACAATATAGGGATCCTAACAGTCAATGATCCACTGTCCAGGATTGCTCTCTGTCCATGTCTTATTTTGCAGTATAAAAAATGTGTACCTGACAGTACAGACAAACATATTTGTTTCCTGTGTGGTAAAGGCAGTTAGAAAATTAAATAATCCATAGAACAAGTAAATTCATAACAAAATACTTAATTCTTCAGGTAACTAAACATCAAAGATGGAATCTAAAAGTTTACTTCCAGCACGGTGGTTAACTTTCAGATTAAGGTAACCAGAAATAGGTGTCTATCTGTGATCTACCCATTGATCCATCCAACAAGGTCAAGGGAGTTCACGAGCTATTGCATTTATATAAGGTAGACTTTTAAACTAAGTTCAGCTAATACAAGTGACTGTATTCACTGCAGCAGGAATGAAAATAACATTCTCACATGTAGGTAGGTCTATGGTGAACCCCATCTCTTCTGCTTATTCATTGACACCTAGTGCTATATGAGATGCCCTTGGGTACTTTGTCTTGCCTCCTGGAGTCACTGTGCCTTCTCCTTGTCACTGGAGGCACAGATCTTCTGTATGTTCTGTGTCATACCTGACAACTCATATGCCAGTATCAATTGCAATTTCAAAAGGCAGCAGACACCTTCGAGCAGAGGAATTAAGTCTGAGCTGTTTGGACTCTGTCAGTAAGTGACATCTTCAGAGGGCAGTTTAGTCCTTCCTGCCATAGCAGGAACACAATGAACATTTAAATCAGATGTTTAATATCTGATGGGAGTAGGGTGGCATAAGTCCCAAAATAAGGAGCCTACATAACCTGCACAAACTACTTGTGTTACCTCCACTCTACATATCTTTCTGCAAGGTGTGGAGGATCCTTCAAAAGATATGCTCAATAAATCAATAGAGAACTGAAAATATCAGAATTAACGGATGCAGTCTGAAATCCAGTCTAATGTCATTTACATTAAAGATATTCTGATGATGATTTCAACAGTGTAAGAGCTTTAGCTGAAATTTCTTAGCTAGCACCAATTCCCTCACACACAGACTAGGCCCTGGAAAGAATGATTACTTTTTCATAAGGCAGATTATACAGTATATAAAGTTTGGGATTCTGGAACGCTGTAGTCAAGTCACTGTTTACAGGTCATGTTGCCAACAATTCTTAATCTAGCTTTACGCTGCAAAATTAACTCTCAAGAAAGTAACTTTTATTACAATTAAACATTTTATTTCTAATTAGCAAGACCCAAGAGAAAATTGTTCACCTGTCTTCTGTAGTCTTGATTTCTTTGGGCACTACAAAGACACATTTCTTCAGAAGAAAAAGATTTCAGTTGCAGACCGAAATGTCAATTTGGAAGTTTAATTTTAGACATCTAGCTTTATAGTTAGAAATCCTACTTGGAAGATTACTAAAGGAAAAAAGAAACATTACTGTATATAGTCCTGAGAGAGCCAGATCAGGAAGCTTGTAAGGAATACAACATAACATTACTACATGAGAGAAAGTAGGATATAATCAGGTAAATAAGGAAGACAAGATCAAGAATTATAACTCTGTAATGGAACAAAGGAAGCCTGTAGAGATTCTTAGACAGGAGTGAAATGTTCAAATCACAAGCTACAATAATAAACTTAACAGCTACACTTGGCATTTGTCAGTTACACCTGAGTTGGCCAGGACTGAGATCAAATGCAAAGAGAAAATGTTTGAATCGGCAAATCTTATGCACTTTATCCCTATAGATGAAAAAAGAACAAGAAAAAATAACTGAAAATGGCACCAAGGTTGATAGGGAAGATGTTGTCATCAGCAGTATGCCTTAATTACATATGTCCACTCTTTAGAAGTTACAGGCCAACATCCAAGAGAAGGAAGAGTTCATTACAATTTTAATTTTGCAGTTCAATTTTTAAGTCAACTTTGGGATACAGTCTGCATAAATTAAATATGATGATTGACCCACAAGTTTTCCAGCAAATACTGAGGGGTCATCCCTCAGAAAAAGTGTATGATATAGTTCAAGCGAAATCTAAGACCATACCAACTGTCAGTAGGGCACTGTCTGTATACACCAGCCAAGGCTTAGAGCTAATAGATCTGACAGATCTTTCCAAACCAAAGCAGTGATTGATATTAAAATACAAGAAGCAGAAAACAGACAATGAAAGAGTACAGTGACAACGTATGGCATGTAAAAAAAGCAACTCTTTTACCTTCAATGTCTTATCGCTAGTAAAACCAGTAACAAATTTCAAAGAACACTGATTTTCTGAATTAATGGAATTACAGATGAAAAAACACTGGACTTGATTTTACCTTCATAGTATTTAATATGAGATCAGAACGTCTTGTACTGGTATAGCTCCATTGATTTCAATTAATTTAACCTACTGACAAACTATAAATCAGAGAACAGAACCAGCATCAATTAGCCTGAGTGAGCATGAGTGTTGCTTGGAGCCAGCCAAACTCTCAGGATTAGTTGTCAGGAAAAAGCTTTTAATCTAGGGAATATTTTATACCTCTCTGTAGAAGGCACTAAGCAGACAATATAAGCTTTGCATAGATTTTTATAAGCCCATGTTCAAGAAAAAATACCTTAATTGAGCTAATTTAGAAATGTTCTTTCTGATCAATGTATTGATTTAGTTATAATTTGATTCCTGGCCTGGTGATCATCTTTATGCAGGTCTGTAAGTGTACTGCTAATTTGAAATGCACACGAATATGTAATGAAATCCATTAACTAATAAAACAATGATCAGTCAATTCATGAGAAATTGTACAGATTTTAAAGATAAATGGTTAGTTTTCTGTTGGGGATTCTTGCACAAACATTGCATAGTCTGTTGCTTCAGCACCTTCTTATTTAATTATGAGAGAACACTGGCATTGTAAAGGAGAGTTTGCTATTTATCACTATCTCTGGAAGAAAATATGGTTGTAGGGAATTGCTGTCAAAGCCAAAAGGAGAGCTGAAATTGTTCTTTTGTACTGGACTCTAAGGACACACCAAAATATTCTCTTAACATGAAAAGATATTTTTAAATATTCTCTCTTCATTGGACCTTTCCTCAAAAAAGTACTATTTTGAAGCACTGAATCCATATTCATGTCCCCTCACAATTCCTTACATTACTGTGATTCTAGTTAAAAGAACTTAATTAAAGCCTGATCTTGTGCAAAGCAGAATATCTTTGTGAATGGTCCCACAGAAATCCTGGTCTTAGAGTGAATAAAGTTACTCAGATGATGTTTAAAGGATGAAAAGTAGTGCGTACTCAGTAGTTATATTCTGACCTCCCTTACCTCACTGTAATTCAAATACCTTGTAGTCTTTGGAATTAATCCAATTTAATGAGATGGTATTGCTGCTCAAGTATTCACAATTTTTTTTCTGCAACAGAATGATATGCTGGGACCACCATAGTCTCTGCAGAGTTGACAGCAGTTCTTTCCTCTCTGTTGGGAGCACTGGACAAAATTTCTAAACTACCACTTTACTGTGACACACTAGAAACAGAAACACTTGCCACCCNCCCCCCCCCCCCCCCCCCTTTTTTTTTTTTTAAATGGGCTTCATATTGCATTGTGCTGAACAGTCAAATTTCACTACAATTACAGAAGTTCTAACTTGACTCTTGATATTTCCCAGTCACTCAGGATCATTACTTTCCTGCAGTATTTTCCAAAACCTCAGTTCAACTTGAGCTGGAGGCAAAGTCAGGTTTTTGACTTTAGATTTTCATCTGGGCTCATCTTTCAAACATCTACTATTTTCCTTGCTGGCATATGTTTGCCCATCGTCAGTTAGAATCTGCATGATTTTACATTTATAAAGAAAAGTTAAGCAATTCAACCAAACCCATAAACTTTTTTTTTTTTTTTTCTAGGGACCAAAGTGGCAGCTTTCTCATTACATATCAATTTACAGCTCAAAATCAGGAATAGATCAATGCAAACCATCTGCACCTTGCAAGTTTTAACATATCTCCCTTTCGTCACTCTCAGTAAAGCAGAGGAAGTTATGCAGAGCATGTGGTCCGCTTTCACAAATAATTTCTATGGAAAACAGCAGTCAGACAGTAATACAGGCCCAAGGTGACCTCATTACTGAAATTTGTTCTAGTTGTCATTAGACATATCACACTGTGTCACTCAAATCGGGAAAGGAATAAGAGATACTGACACGCAGCACCAGTGATTAGAGATGAAAAATACTGTTACGCCATAAGAATCCCTTGGTGGAAAAGAAATATGTATGGTGCTTAAGATCCATTCGTCCCCCTGATATGTCCCTACTGCCTTTATGGCTTTATTCTTTTTCTACTTGTTAATTGTCCTTCACAAGGGACAACACCTTTTCTTTAAGCATATTTCAGAGGACGATGCTCACTGGCCAGCTACCTTGCAGAAAATGTTGCTGAATTTTTGGTAGTGAAGCCCTCACATTGTGTGTAGGTATTTACTGCTGCTGCAGCAGGCCAACTTGGACAATTGCATTCTTGGTGTTTATCAGTGCAGACTATTCTCACTGCCTAGCTACAGACACGGCATCATTCTTCACAATTACAAGTTATGGTTAGATCAGGCCAAGTTTAGGCCCGATCTTTAAGTTCACAAGCTGCAAGGAATGATAGCAGCAATTCAGAAGATGGCATCTTCTTAGCCAGAAGTATGGTTGGCAAAGATCTTAGTGAGAGGGATTAAACTGTCCTGCCAACTGTCAGTTCCCACTCCAAGCTTTTCACACCTTGGTAACCAAACATCTGGGTCAACCAGGCCTTTGGGACTTTCTGCCCAAAGGATGCACATCTACTCTTGAAAAATACTGAGCTCCCCAGATTCAACATCTCTCATTAGTTTCAGGACACATGTCCTGAAGCACGATAATTTGAATGAGATCTAGTGCCAGATACTAAGGCTTCGCTGATTTACCTTGACTGAAGAAAAAGTTCCTTAAAGCCAAGTGCTCACCATTTATCATTATCGAAGACCTCAAGATGCTTTTTGCAATTGTCCCAGAATAAGGGACAATTTTATTAGGCATCATGCCAAATATTATGGCCAAATTCCAGTTCGACTAATTACGTTCTGCTTACCAAAATTCTCACGGCTAAGCAAAAGGAAGGGGATTTGCTTTCTATTTCTGGACTGGACTTTTGGATAGTTGTTACTGTGCACTTTAACCCTGTAGCTTTCCTCCTGAGAGCTGGTGAGTCAAAGGACATCACAGAATCATAGAACACAGAATAGCCTATCTTAACATAAAAAGATTAGGGGAGTCTATAGGATGAAAAGTGTTACATGAAAGCAAGAAGTTATTGTTTCTTTTTTCTTTACAGACTTTTGCAGCTGTTTTACTGCTGAAAATGATTCATTTTTACACTCACTTAGATAAGGGGGGAGGAAGAGGGTATCTTAAAACAATTTTTTGAAATGGTTAAAACATAAATGAGACCAACCAGGAAACAAACAATTTTCACCTCAATGACTCAAATATAAAGCTCACTTTTATAAGTCTGATCTTTCATGCCCCAAATCTGTATTTAATTGTTTTATATTATGATGACCATTTATATCCTGTTGAATTCTTAATTTCTTTCCAAAATGCTTTGTACTTTGCTAATTCTGTGGTGAAACAGGACTGTGTGAGCCTGAGCTACCTACCTGCTTACAGTGATTAAAATATTTTCTTCTTTGCTCTCTCTTGGAAGTATCTTATTTCTTCTTTTTGCCATTCAGACACCTGACCCAGTTGCATGTTTTCTTGAAACAAGTGTATTTATGGTTAACCCCTTCTCTCTGAAGTTTAATACAACAGTTTTGATCACTGCCTACAGAAGGACCACTATTTGATTTTCAGTCAACTCTAAATACAATCTTTCTTAAGCTGCTCATATTTTAGAGATTTCCCCTTTCACTAAAATTCCTTTCAGTTCTAACAGTATTGCAGAAAGTGAAAATATGTATATTCTATTCAACTACAATGTTGATAGGTTAATTTTTTCTCAGGATGTACACCTTTTATCTGTATATTTTCAGGTTGGTATGTATTATGTTTATTAGTACTATCTGGAACAGTGGCAGTCTTATTCTACTATTAACTTTACCAATGAAAATAGGGCAATCTGAAAATGAGAAGTCCAGCCTGTGACAGCTCATCATCCATTATAAACCAGCCCCAGCACATCTGTGAGTAAATTGTCTCTTGTGAACTGTTCTACAGCTGTTAGGGTTCATGTTGTTCCCTTATAAACTAGAAATAGGAATTTTTATTACCTCTGGCCATAATTTAAATTACATGAGCCCAACTCCAAGCTGTAGATTAGTGCACTGCCATGCAGTTTGGCTTTTACTTTGTCATACTACAATGCAGCTCACACATGAACACTACCATCAGTAGACATGTGATAGAAAAAGAAAGGATAAACACACACAGTATTAAAAATGCTAGAACAAAACCTTAGGTCTATAAAGAATCATTACTGTACTTGCACCTATTCTCATAGGTTATATTCTTGGCAGCTTTACATCACTAGAGTGAATGGTTCAAGCACTTCGCTCGTACTCGACAAACACTCTAAAGGTCAGTGCTGTCACCCTTTCACTAAACATCACCAAAAATAGCTCCATAGCTGTTCTAGGAGCTCTTGCTTGATTTATTAAATAAAATTTACGCTGTTAGGTTTTTTCTAAGCCTTATATTGCAGAAAACTAAACCAGATATTTTTAACAATGTTCAAAAGTTAGAATTTTTGGGCAACTTGTGCAAATAAAAAAATCTATTACATGTCAATATTTTAAAAAATAAATTTACTTTCAAAAATTTAAAATGTATCACTTCAGGAGTAAATAGTGCTTTCTTCTCCCCATCCTCCCTACATGTCTCTGTTTAACGAGAAAAAGGGGTAATTTAATTGGAGAATATATTTGGAGAGGTCCCAAGAGAAATTAAAAAAATACACCCCAACATGCAGAGTTAGATGAAATAAAAAATAAAACCATTTCATAAATACCAGCTGAAGCTGTTCCTGCAAAGATTTAACCAGAAATCTGTCCTTTCCCACTCAATTACAAGTAGAAAAAAATATTTGGGGGTAATTTAATTGGAGAATATATTATGTATATAAGTATGTTATAACATATAAGTATGTTATAATCTGGATTTTTCTTTCGCAAATTATATTGATTAAAATCTTCTGTGAAGTCTTACACTTTAATATACCTTACAGAAAATTGCAATTTATGAACTGCCGGGACACAAAAGAACTTGAATGTTGCCCTATGCTCGTTCCAGCAACTTGCTTTAGAAAGTCATAAACATTATGGCTAATTAACAACCTAATGGAATGCTGAGAATGAAGGTCTTGCTTCTCTGTGCACTTCTGGGCTCGCCTTTAATTGGTAAATTTCCAGAGCTATAAACACAACACCACATCTAAGCAACGTTCAAAATTTACTTCTGTCTTTTCATCTCAAATAAAAATAATAATTATCTATAGATTTCATATTAATTTTCATAATCCATCGTGGTTTGAATAAACCCAGGACTTGGATTAAGGATTATCGCATGTCTCTGATTTCATTGAGTCATCATCGTAGGAAACAATCTCTAAATGTGTAATTATTCCTTCATTTTGATTGCAGGACAATATGTATCAGACACAATCATGGCATCATATCAAGGAGCTGTGACGGTTAAATTGGGGACCTGGATTTAGAAGCTCTCAGGAGCCTCATTCTCTGCTCTGCTCCCGATTGAACCACATAACATTGAGCTAACAACTCCATATCTCTACTTGCAACGTTGAATAATAATCATGCCCATTCATAGACTCTTGACACTACAAGCTCAAGAAAAGTAGTGGTGGCATCAAGCCTTGATTTGGATAGAGCCTTGGACAGCCCAGAATTCTGCTAATTTTACTAAACTATTTCTTACTCTCATCCTCATTATGAATACTGAATTATTTCAAAAATATAGTCCATAAGAAATGTTTCCTTCAGTTTTTTAACACCTTGTAAAACACCTCATAAAATCTATGATTAGATCTATCATTACTTCTGAGACTGAATAAAAAGGAATATAGACCCAAACAATCAAAGGAATTCTNCAAGAGTAACATAACTAGCTATTCCACATGTGAGCTTCACCAATACTTGTTTATTAAGTGTGAGGCCTTGCTCCAGCAATTAAAGCCTTTGGGAGTGTATGCAAACCAGAACATTTGCATTTGGCCTTGAGCAATATACCTTCTGCATGACAGTGTGCTCCCCACAGTTTTGAACGTGCTGACAGACTAAACTAACCAAACCTCCAGAGAACCAATGACTAGAACCTGCAATAATCCAACTGGAAGGATTACAGGCTTTATAAATAATAGGATGGTAAACTAGCCCAAAGTTTATGGAAGAACCAGCCTCTGAGGTGACCATTACCATAAAGGTGGAAAGGCTTTACCACAAATACCAGCTGGACAAAGGTGGAATAATAAAGCCAGGGAAGTGGAGTAACAAAACTCATTATTTTGGAGCTGATGAATGCAATTTCTGTTCTTGACCTTTTAGGGCCAAATTCTGATCTCAAGGGAATACACTGACTGTATGGCTTCTGTTGTCAACTGGATGGGCTCATGCAGATCTAATAACATGCCTGCATGACCCGTCTGGCCAACTCCCGTTCCTGGTCTTGTATTTCATAACCTTTTGAAATTAAAATACAATTAAATATCTTTAGAAATAATTCAAACAATTGCTGAACTAAGTACCTTGTTACACCCTGTAGAGAATCATCACAATGGTTTTCATTTAAAAACCAAATAAAAAATAGGCAAAACTTTGAAACTGCAGTTATTCTAATTTTTTATTTACTTACATGTGAGAAAAAGTGTGCTTTCTTTTCCTTTTTTGCAATCTGTGAACCTCAGACTGATAAACTCTACTCCTAGATAGAGCATCAACCAGAACATCATCTACCCTTTTTCACAGCATCTTTGAAATAGGATTTTAGTGGACACAAGTGTTGGGTGCTGTGCCAGGGGCTTATTCTCATATCCATGATACCTCAGCCCTGGGGACAGAATTAATTTCTATGCAAACCATTCATTTTCCTCATGATTTATAAACAACTTATAGTACATATCCTAAAGTGACATTTAAAAAATATTTTAATTTTTAATTAGACCAGAACCAAGCCCTAAAATAGGCTTGAAACTATGATATTTTTTTAAATTAAAGTTTAGGTTTTTGTTAATTTTATTTTACATTCTAAAAATTTATGTGGGTTGATCACAACCAAAGAAGCAGGAGTCTTAAGCACAGCAGAAATCAAGACTCACATGTCTTTAATCCTCAAGCATAAATCAGGAGAAACTGTTTAAAAAAAGCCAATAAGGCTACTATGAGTTACCAGAAAATGTAAAGGAAATCCTCTTTGCATGTGAACTACAGCTGCAGTAATCAAACTGAGAAATCTGGGTAAGTTTGAGGGAAAATATACAATATGCAAACAAGCCATAGCTTCTTTTGTGATCTGACATGTGCTAATAGCTAACAAACGAGAGACTCTTTCAAATGAGACTGGTCTTGCACAACTGAATTATGATAGGCAAATGGAATAGGAATGAATTATAGAGCAATGCTCCCAGTCACAATACGCCTCCACAAAAGCTACTTCCCTTCAGAAGTTATCGGCACCTGCCAAAGCCACGGGGATTACCCTTCCCCTACGGCAGCAAGTAACAGGAGGGGAAATTTTGGCTCCTGACCAAGAAACCAGAATCTGAAAAATGTACTAACAAGTGAAGTGAGAAACCTAAGGCCAAATTCTTTAGGAAAGTAACAGATTTACCCATGCCCAAGCCTGACTCCTTGTTGACTCTTAGCCTTCACACTGCAGCATTAGAACAGCTCATAGACCACTGTGGAAAACGGCAGACGCATCTGGGTCTAAAAGGGCATGCATCATCATCCAGCCATGATTTGCTTAAGAGCAACAAATTCATAGAAAAATTTGACCCACCAGTGTATTCTGTCCCACTAGTAAAAAGTCATCAATGTACATGTCATCCTAAGCCAAAAAGCCAAGAGCCAAAGAACAGAAGGAAGCACTGTGCCATGGGGAGTACATGTTTGCAGTGGACTGCTGCATTCCACCTGGAACTTTGAGTTGAACTTCAAAATGCACTGAAGTAGCCTGGGAAATTTGCCCAATGAGTACCCCTGATTTTCTGGTCCAGAAACAGAGATCCTCAATCCCTTTGGCAAGAATAATAGCGGGAACCCCTACTTGGTTATCCAATTCCACCTACTCTTCTCTGCATTCCAGCCTTCTGAAGGTCCTCAACAACCTAAAAGCACTTCAGCCCAATTCAGAGCCCTTCCTATTTCCCAAACGTGGTTTACACTTGAAGCATTTGTTAGGGTACTCCTTTTACTGTTTCTCCTTTTATCATTCTTTCAACCTGCTAAATAATAAATACATCCAACCACAGAACTACGTTGTCTAGTAGATCCCTAGTAACCTTATCCACTAGAGTTTTCACTCTAGTGATGAATTCTCACAAAAAATCTCACACCTATGAATAACGTTTACTTTAAGAGCTCAGGTGCTAGTTGTCTCTACTATAAAGACAAAGATATAAATTCTGATCATCTAAACTCAAGGTCAGTACTGTTCAACAGAGCAGAAATTCTGTTTTACTATTTATTTTCAAATTATCAGAAACGATTACTAAGGATCCCATTCAAATTCAAGTATTCAAAAGGTAGGAAATGCCAGATTAAAATTGCTTATGCAACTCAATTTGGACCTCTTGAACATATCTGCTATGAAACCACCTTCAATTACGTGATCACGGACTATTTTTCCATGGCAAAGCTGCTACCAGTTTTGTGTGCAGTGTGGATGGTATTCTGAGAAATGGTATTCTGGGAATGAATCGGGTTTATGTAGTGAATGAGGCTTTCATTTCTCTCTGCCTCATTTGTTTCAGGAACTGGAAGGTATGTAATGAACCATCAAGGGACTACAGAACGAGAAAATAAGATTTAATGGTTAAGGCAGCTGCCACTGAAGAACTGAATTCCATTTCTGGATCTGCCACAGAGTTCCTATGTGATGTTGGACAAATCACTTCACATTTCCTGGAGATGACCATTAATTTGATGTTCCTCATTTTCTTCCCTCTATACAAGACAACTGAGCTGAGGTATTGAACACATAGCTGCAATTGATGTAGATCAAAAACTATTTGTATTATTTGTATACAAATTGTACATATTGTATTTGTATATACAATACTATTTGTATACACATAAAGACTGATTAAAATTTTAAAGACTAATGTATGATTTCTAGTAATTTAGAAATTAGCTGATACATTGTCAACTATTTTGCTCTTTCTCTCTCTGTGCTTCTGCCTATCACTTGTGAAGTAGGATAACAAACCCATGAATGGCCCAAGAATTATGCAGGTAATTTCATTACTGTGTGTGAAACATTCAGGTACGACAGCCATAAGAACAATGAAGCAACCAATAGTTTTGTCTTCAGTGCAGGTTTTGAGTGATGTGTGGTAAGGAAAGCCCTGGAGCCACTTGCTACATGAAGAGGATGTAAAGAAGAGGAAAGAAATATAAGTTAACTGCCAATGAAACAGGGTCATGTGGAAAAAACAGTATCCATTTTTAAAAAAATATCAGAATGCCTGCATTCAAAGGGCTAAATTAAGTTTTGCAGAAGGAACCTTAGTCCCAGCATTACTTAGTTTCTGTACGGGCTTGATTTTGTTCTTTCAGGTAGATTTGGAGTTGTGTTGTCTACTTCTAAGATGCATTTGAATGTACATTGTAGGTTTTATGTGAAGGAGAGAAGAATCCAGGTACCTATCACCTCTCCCATTTCTAACCTAGGACACAGATGAAAGGGAGTTTGAATTTAAACCCATGTTTCATACAGATGTAGAAAAAGTGGAATCCGATAAAGGTTAACACCTTGGATTTGGGAATGAAGGTTCAGGTCAATGTAGCTCGGAATGAATATCCAGACAGACGTGGCTCCACTCTGGAAAGGCTGCATCCAAGCTTGTCCTACTTGGTTCTGGAAACAGGTCTGCCTCACCTAGATCTACAAAATGCAGATGTTCCTGTGGGGAAAAATTGCCCACTTGGTACCTGGACAGGACCTCATTGTCTTAGTTGTTTACTCAGAAAGAGCACAGCTGAGCAGTCAATGCCCAAGTGGGCATCCACTTCTCAGTTCATGAGCTCAGAGAATGTTAAACCTTTCCTGGTCCATGAGATGGGGTGGGTAGGCTAAATTCTGCCCTGGAGCTTATTTTTACCTCACTGCTTATCTCAGCTGGACAACTCCACCATCACATCTGCCAAATCTGGGGCGGGATGTGTGACCAGGTGAAGCAGAGGTATGACCTGGCTGACTGTTGCACCTGCGTGGAGGCTGCCGACTTGTACTCACACATATTTAAAAATGGGGACAATTGGTCTTTATTATTAATACAAACAGATTCAGCTGGAGGAAGAAAGTAACTAGGGATACTTTAGCAATTCATTTTAATGAATAATTGCTTGCAGTTATGATAAGGAAATCACCGTGCAGGGAAGTCCTATTTTGTTACAAACTTCACTACTACATGAAAGCTGTGAAAGAAATGAATGTTGTGACGGGGTCATGACTTCGCTTATAAAATCTGCATATTAAGTTGTGGGAAAGGTTACTGCTGAATGCCTTGATTTACTCTTCGCTGTGGTTTGCAGTCTTGTATTTTCAGATACCTGATATAACTGACACAAGCTTTGCCAAAATATATTACAGACCACACAGAAGATCATGTATCAGCAAATAATGGAATCAAGGTAAAATGCAAGTTTCCTATAATGAACTGAGCCGGCGCATTTCAGCATTAAGTTCAGGTGTTACGCTGGGAGAGAAGGCAGGCTTTAAGCTATGTTTTAAATTTGATTGCCTGAGAGAATGCAAATATGTAACTTCAAAATTTCAGGACAGCATGCCTTCTTTCTAAAGCTTAAAGCAGTTTCATTCATGAGGTTTATAATTTGTCAAAGTATTTTCACTAGATTTGCATGCAAATTATGAAATACAAAACCAATTTAGTACAGCAAAGAAAATGATTTCAATCACTAAGGGAAATAAAAGTAACTTTTACTTAGAGCATGAGAAGAAAGGAAAAGCAAATAAGAGATTAAAAGTATCCTTTCTTGATGAATTCCAGTGTTTGGCCTAGAGAAGATTAGCCAGAAGAGGAAAAAATATTTAAGAATTTATTCATAAAAATTACCAACTTTCCTATAATATGCTGAATAAATTAAACATTAAATTAAACATAATCTTTCCTATTTTCATTCTCAGCTTTCCTGATCAGAGCAGAGTAAATACTGTAACTTGGACCTTAGGACCAAGCAGGGGTGAAAATTACTCATTCCAAACTCTGGATGGCATAAAATGTCCTGGACTCATTGAAGTCTGAGTTTTGATTTGTGGTAGTTTATACTATGCCAAGATTCAGCCCCACACCACTTGCCTCTGTAAAGTAGTTAATGACTGTGCTTACTTCAGATCACACNAGTAGTAGTAGTAGTAGTAGTAGTAGTAGTATTACTATTATTATTATTATTATTATTAATAATAATAATAATAATAATAATAAAACCAGCAAGTAAATGTAGACATGATACTCATCAATGATCAGGAAGATATTACACAAAGCAAGCCAATATTTATAGATTATCATAGATTATCATGATATCACTTATAGATTATCATAGATTATCATGATTATCACTTAAAACATGACAACTTACTTAAATTCTTTTCTGGTTTATGTTTTTGTGACTACAGTCCCCAAGTACCACAATTACATATTGGTAATTGTTGTAGGAGTATAGAAAGACTCAATACTTATTTGCACAATACTGTCAGGATGCTTCCTGGTGCACCTGATAGAGTACAAGAGGAATGATAATGATGATGATGGTTTGGCAAACACAAGAAACATGGCACAATAAGGAGATCTTCAGAAAATGCAAGAGAGGAAAGTAGAGAGTAGAGGGTTATCTTAGAAAACAATACGACTAATTATGGCAGCAAATGCACAGCAAGAGAAGCTTTAATGCAGATGAATAGTTTTGTGTGGGTCCATCACAGATCAATAGGTAAAAATAGCATGAAAAAAATAATTGTCTTCTACCACCAAAAGCTTTGTGGACCAAGAGTAGCATTTAAGGCCTGAGCTCCTTAGCACGAGCTGTCACGTTATTTTAGATACATGTGAAAGGAAAACACTGCACTGGGGGCATTTGACTCCATTTGATAAAATGAGCCATGGGTATTCACCAGCTCACAAGGATGCCTTGGTTTCCAAGGGAAGGAAACCCACAAATTTGGTGTAGAAAAGAGTTATCACATCTTCAGATTACAACTTGAATCTGAAAAACTAGGGGAGGGGAGCAGCCTGTGCTACTTTGAAGTCTCTGAATTACTCTGCTTTCTATCAGCATAGTGAGGACATTTGTTTACTTTCTTACTCACTTCTTGTTTCTCTATTCTAGTTAGACACAAAACCTCCTGATTTCAAGGACTACCATCATCCCGTATACCTGCCCTTTGTGGCCCCATCAGGGCTGCAGCCTTGGGCCCCACTGGAGTACAACAAGCAGAGTTGTGGATGAAGGTGCAGGCGTAGACAGCAGGAGGAGGATCTCAATATGCATACAGTCCTACAATATCAGCAAGCACAGCCATTTCATGCATGAATTAAGCCTGCATGACAATCAGAAAGTCCAGCTCTTCACATCTTTTAATACTAAAGCTGATACTCAGTGCAAAATGACAGCGGACTTCAGTTTTTACCTGAAGTTTACATAGCAACATTAAGCAGCAATTCTTCATGTGGAGGATGGTCTGAATGTACTGAAATATTTTTAAAAGTTTGGCATTAGAAAATAGAGTTGAAGGAATAATTTTTTTATTCACTGTTTTGTACTAGCTTTTGTGTACTTTCCATCATTAATATTTAACCAAACTGTTTGAAAATAGGGCTATACTTTTCTGAGATGCGTTAGGCCAAGCCATTTACCTGCAATTAAAATGGTAAAGTATTAGGAAAAAATAGTAATTCCTATTACGGAACTGTAGTATAACTGCAGAATGATTTAATTTGCAATTTATCTTAAATGTATGCTAAATTTTAGAATTTAGAAACTAACACTGAGGCGAGCAGTTTACTTCCCTATAAAAAGAACCTGAAAATAGATTTCTTCAGATCAGGCAGCACAAAAGTGGAGATGCCTGAGTGGTATAACATAGAGAAAAATACAAAATGTTGCCAAAAATAACAGATAACTCTCCCTGAAGTCAATGCCTCAAAAAATTGCTAACAAAGAGCACATCAATGGAAGTGCCAGCTTTCACACAAGGTCTGAAAGTTCCTGATCATTGTGATGAGTAACCCTGCGTAGCTTTTGCTTATACTGGAGACCTTGGCCTCTGAATTTCTGCTGAACCAATTTGGTTTAATTGTATTCTGCACACCTAATTCCTTCCCCAAACTGCTTAACTACTATGAGGGCTAACTGTATCTTCCTAAATACCTACTATCCTCCACATACTTCTGTGTTTGATTAAGTATATTTCCTATATTTTGGGAAGGAACGGTTCATTTGAGATGGAAGCTATTCAAAATGCAAGCTTTTCTTTTCAGTAAAAGAACCATGAGACAATCAAGCTGAACGTGAACAGAGTAGTCTCCCACAACAATATGTGTGCAAGGATTTTTAATTTTGGAATTTGTTTAACATTCTCCTTTTGGTTGGTTGTTTCTTAAAAAGTAAACGGTACCATCTGTATAGACCATCTGAACTGAACTGACCCTGAACAGGAACATGAACAGAATGAACCTATGGATAATCCACAGCACTTTGTCAAGCCTGATGATAGCTAATTTACTTGCAGATAATACAAACAGGCAATTATGACCAGAAAACTTTAATGAACAAAGACTGAGAATTATTTTGATTTTGCAAGCATTACTTTCCAAAGAGTTTATTCTATGGTGAAGCTTTCAGCAATGGGAAATGACAAAGAAACGACTTGTAGGGGCTGGCTCTGGAACCAGCATCTGTTTTCCCACTCCTGTCGAAATCATTTACCATTATTTAGTGTGAAGTTTGGCTTGCCCATTAACAGAGCCTATGATACAGGGTATCAGTATATGCCTATGAGAATTGTCTATGCTGCACAGCTATCCCTAGTGTCCCACATATGCTGCCGGTTCCACATATGCTACCAATAGTGGCAAATAACAATCAAAAAGCGGCAGATGACGAATAATTAAGTCTAAGGAATGGGGCTAGAGATTGAAGAAAATCATAACACATCGAGATATCCTTGAGAAGGTCTTGGCTTCCCTACTTTGCTTTCACGCCTGCTTGGTCCTCAAAAGCTCCGTCCCCGCCTCACGTCTTCCAGCATCCTGCCTTTGGGCACTCTCCCCACCAGGGCTGGCGGCATGATGGGAAGTCACTGGTACGATTCGACATCCTAATTTGCTCCAAGTGCTCAGCTGCTGCTGCAAGACCAGCCTGTACAGTTCTGGAGCTTGTCTCCCCTGCAGGGAAGTCGGGATAACTCGATTTGCTCCTGTCAAGGAGAAGGGTGCCAAGCCAAGAGATCTGCTTCTGCTGAGCCCTTGGCACTGAAATCAAGCCTGTGGTTCTGTCATGCCCTTTTTGTTGCTTGGATTCATGAGGAAAGGCTATAGGAGGCTTCCTCCCCCTGCACGGCTAAACTGTACCACTGTGGGAGGCTTGAACCGTGGTTTTAAACAGGCTCCCTGCTGTTCTGTGTCACATTCTTTCTTCTTCTCCTTCCACAGCAATTTCATATATATTACATTCTAAAACAGAGGGCAAACTCCAAAAATGAGCATCCTGCACACAATTTTCCAATGTTCATGGCCAATTTGCTGTGTTCTGCTGTGAATTTCATGACAGGAAATTCAGAAAGTATTAATATTGCATTTGATCCCTCCTCCTTTTTCCCTTGTACTCAGAGATGCTTGTGTACTCACAGTATGTGAAACAAAGGGGGGGTGTCTTCAAATCCCCAAATCTTGCTGCTTATGCATTTTTACACAAATTAAATTAACACTGACTTCATGAAAATGTTGACTTCAAGGGAAAAACCCCACAGTTTTAGGAGGATAACTGATTCTACTCCAACAAAAACATCAAGAAATATATTTAGTGACGTCCAGGGATTGATCTAGTGCAGAATTTAGATTTATTTATGTTTCATTCCCATTTTCACTTTTCAATCTTTTTGATAATGTAAAATAAATGGCATGTTAGATTAGCTTTTTGGTTTACACTAAGTTTTACCATATATTTTCTGAGTAAGGTGCTCTGCATGAAAGCATTAATGATAATCATTAAAGATAGGAAGAAGTCAAAATTCAAAGGAATCTCTTTGTCTTTTAGTTCCTCATTCTATGCCAAGTACATACATACATACCTATATATATATAGTAGGCAGTGAAATAAAGAATTTCTTTGATTTAATTTCAAGAAAAATGTCAAACGCAGAGACGCATCCACTATCCTTTCCTAGACATCAAAGATATTTTCAACAGAAGGGTCTCTGCTCAGCCAAAAATATAGTCTGTTTCCATACTGCAGCTGAAGTCTGCAAAAGCTCAGAGAGAAAGAGGAAAAAAAATCAGTTTTCATGGCCATGTACCAATTTCTACAGGATGAAAGATGAAAGCATTTTTGGTTGAATCAGCCAGTATCTTTTAATTAGGAGAAGCATTTCCAAAAGTGTCTAGCTGTCTCTAGGAACACAAGTCTTGGTCACTGACTTCAATTTTGCAGCAAAAATTATACTATGACTTAGTGACATCTTTCACAAAAATAGGTCAATTTTTCTTTCATAAAAAATGCAAGGAAACCTGACTTTCAAGTCATTTGGCCTTTTATTATAATATATTACATCCCATGCACTGTCTTGATGACATTTAGTGTTTCCTATGCAGGATCCCACAGTATGTATGAGTTGTCCAAAGTTCAAAGAGGGCAATCATTAAAATTTGACATTTATGTCAACGTGTACACAGGGAGTTTACCTTTTCATTAGCTGCATTTAATTGTTTTATTTTTTGGTGGAAAAGCTGAGTATGAAGTCGTGAAAGACTTGGAGTGATCTTGTATGATCCCAATTGAGACTAATGGGTAATTCTGTATGATTGCAACTGGGTAAAGGAATTGATTAAAGATATTTTTTTTTGTTGTTATTTGCTGAGTTGTCAGGAGGTGTTGAGTCATGCTGTGAGACATTCCAGTGCTGAATCTTCTGCTGTCATATACAGAAATGTCATGTTATATTACACAGCACGCAGAAGCAAGTTAAAAAAATTTCTTTGTACATAACACAGTAGTTTGTTTATCAAAACCTATCAAATCCACAAATCTGGTTCTCCTTCCAATTGTATGTTATTTTTCATGCCTGATAAGCTCAGATTTTCTCAGCGCACAAGTCCTAACAGATGTCGTTCTCCAGATGAAGGAACTGATTTGAATACTGTAAGGATAGAAATGTTGTCAGCCAAGATTTAATAGGTCTTTCTTTTGGTTCAGAATAGTTTCTTAAACTCCTTTTGAAAACAAATTGTATGTGTTGCACCATATCCTTGTTTGGCCAGGGTAAAGCAGCCCAGCAACCTTCTGCCTCTTGACTCAATCCAAAATACTTTTAGTAACTGCACTGTGATTTATTAAGGAGACAGAAAGACAGATGCTGATGTGATATCCAGAATCAGTTACAGATTCAAAGGAACAGTTTTTATGCCTGGCCACAGTAAGAAGTCTGCACAAAGAGGAATGCATACATTTTTGCTGTGAGTTTTAACCAGCTTAGCTGAGTTGCAAAGAGTGGAGCCAAAATCCCACACAGGTGGGTCTTGGCTGGCATACAGCTGGGCTCCCGAGCACTTAGGTGGGAAAACAAGAGCCACTCCAAGAAAAAGAAATTGCCTGTGGTTCATATGGCCGTGAAGAATGACAATGACTCCCCAGGGACTATGTGGAGCCATCATCCCCTGGAAGAAAAGGATCCTGACCACTCCCATCTAAAGCCTGGCTCAAAGGAGACCAGAGACAGATGAGGATAAGGTCACTCACAATCCACTTGGAAACCATTCCTGCAGGGGTCCAGAGGTCACTCAGCAGCGTCAAGGCAAACCTTTTGCCTTCTTATTTGGTCTAACTATAATCTTGTTGTTCTTTGGTCCTGTGATTAAAAGATAGGCTAGGCTCTCCTGGCTCTTAGGAGGAATTTTCTCTAAACTCAGTGGAGGCAGTGAGAGTTGTACCCATGTATTATTTTCTCAGCACTGCAAGTAAAACCATCTATCTCATGTTAATGGCAAGATCATGCCATGCAAAAAGTGGATGTACATTTATAAGAAGAAAGAGTCAATGGCCTCAGTGCGTGTATTCAGAACCCTGCATTCAGTAGCTCTATTCAGGCTCATTTCCAAAGTTGGATTTGCCTTATACAAGTGAACCTATAATCAGCAATCAAATAAATGATGTTGTACAGCCAGTACAACAGCACCTGTTGTAACAGTCCACAGCCTCGGTTAGCTGAGGATACTGTGTGCCAAAATCTGCCTCTCCAGGAATAGTTCTAGAAGTAGAAGCTATTTCAGTATGATTTCTTCTTAAGGAGCAAAATACTACATAATGTCAACAAGAATGGAAAGAACTGGCTGAATCAGGCCAGCAGATAGCATCAGGTAAAACCTACAAAATGTTAGGAGTTTTATTTTAAATCTGTATCCATGTTCTTATTATCTTTACTTAAGAAAGAAAAAAATCAACATTTCACCTAAGATTTCTGCTTTTATTATATTTGAAATATAATAAAAGACTGTACAAATTACAGAAGAGCTTGAAACCAGCAAACTAGAACATATAACATAAATAAGGCTCTTCATTGTAATTTTCAACTTTGCAGAAAACATAAGTGAACTATACTCAGTAAAGAGGAAATTTCTACCCTCTAAAAACTTTCAATAAAAAGCAGATTTTCCCCAATTAGATCTGTACAAGTATCTTCTACAACTCCATTCTGAATTTCTGCATTTGTTAATAATTTGGATGTTTAGTTTAAAAAAAAATATTTTTTTTCTCTACTTTCTTATTAATCTGATTCATCTCAGGACTGAGAGGTCCTTAATAAGATGATTACACTCCATAATGCAATTCCATGAAGGTATAATTTGGGCCAGCATATTGTGCCCTTACATATTTTCCTGCCTATCTCTTTAGAAAGATGCCATATAATTTTAGTTATCACATTTAGCTAAAGATCTCTGTTGCATCTATGGTTGAAATAGCTGTTCTGAAAGTTCTTTTACATTAGTATGTATACATAATTATGGCAGTAAATGCTTTAAAAGCTGACCAAAACATGGGAGGAGTTTTAAAAGTTTTATAGCTGCAGAAAAAGGTTTGATTTTGTTCGGCTTCCCTCTGCTCCTTTTACTAATCAGCCTACAGCTTCTAAGGCTCTGCTGACTGCCACCTTTCAGATTTCTATACATCTCTTATAGAGAATTACCAAATTTACCCAATGAGCTAGACTAGGAGCATCCTAATAGGAGTGTGAAAGGCTAACAAGCTGGAAGCCTTTGAGGTGGCATCAGTGTCTCACATCTCTTGAAGTCAGTGAGTTGATAAAATTGTTACTAGTTCAAGAAGGCACGCACCCATGGTTTCTCCTTTCAGGCATTCCCTTCAACTAAGGATAGATAGTTAAGGTCTTGTATCACAGACGTGGTAAATGGGCTGAAATGTCAGAATTCGCTCCCCAGGAACTTCGCAAACAAGGAGTTTTGTGTTGCAAGGAGGACCGAGCTGTGAGCAGGGGAAGAAACTGTCTCATTCCCAACTCACCTATTCATTATTATCATTATTTTATTTATAAAGGGAATGCCACCCCCAGCCTCTTTCTACTCATAATCGGAGCAAGGTGTTGATGAAAAGAGAAGACTTCTTTTAAAGATTGTTCTTTCTGGAAACACCAAGCACGATGCAACTGTTATTCTGTCATGTGTGGTCTGACAATGCTCAGTTGTGAGGAAAGACATCCTACTCCTTGTTCAGCCTGGGAAACTGCTCAAGTCTGTGAAAAAAGTCCGAGATGTAACTTCTCAGAGCTGACAGCCTCCTAGCACTTGAAGGGAGTCAGCCATCCTTGCTCCCACCAGGCTAAACCATGCTTTCTGAACAACCTCACTGACATCAACAGTTATTCCAGCTACAGGTACCGCTTGTTCCAAGCAAAAATAGCAGAACTCAACCCAGAGATCCTGTTAATAATCATAACAACAGTCATAATTAACCCACCAGTTTTTATGTTCAGTAAAACTGTCCGTACCCATTATCATGAAAGAAATAATGCAGGCTATTGTCACCACCACAAGCCATTCAGGGTTTTGAAGCACACAGGACAGCAAGTTGAGATTATATAGTGATTCTAAAAGTATCATTTGCATAGAGTCCGCCTTCTGAAACTGGATGTAAACAAAGATACCAGTCCTGGTATCTTGTAGAGAAAACAACTAGCACTGTATAAAGGCAGAGACTGAAGACTGATGCAGAGCAAAGAGTGCCACCTACAGAATTACTAGGAATATTTATTTCAACACATAAGGTCCCCTTTCCATTTGCAGACCATCTATGATGATGTTTAGTTAGCAGTGTCTGGGGAGATCAAATCCAAGCTGCAGCTCTCTCAGAGCCAATAAATTAACTGGAAAGCAAAGTAATGTAAGAGTAAAGCTGCTAAACAAAAGAGATGTTTGAAAAATTTGCTAATACTACAGCTTATAAGAAATAATCTTACCAGTTCAGAACAAGCCTGCTTTGGATGCACAGTCTTCTCACGTGCTTGACATCATAATACAGCACGTTTAATACTTGCACACAATCTGCAATACGCAGCACCGCGAGAAAACCTCAGAAGCGCGGCTGCGGCAATTTTACTTTCATGAGGGCACTCTGGACTACAAGCTCCCAATGAAAAGGAGCAGAGCAGTCAAAATCCAGGCATTTCTTCCTATTCTGCCTCTATTAGGCGAAGTCCAGAAATACGTTGCTCGGTAAGGTTAACTGGATGGCAGCTTCCTCAGTAACTAGAGGCTAGTCCCCAGTTCAGAAACAGATGGTAGGTTAAATAGTCTCAGCTGGTAGGAGTTTTTGCTTTGGCCTTTTCCACTTCCCTTTAGACTAATACATGACCATATTGTGACAGGAAGGTTTTAAGTAGTAGCTCAAAAGTACTACAGGCATTCGGTATCCACGTGCAAATATTTCTCTATGCAACACATAAACTCCTGTCTTCCATTTAACAGACATAATGATAATAATGTGGCTAGAGTGTGAATTCCAAATTCTATTTAAAAAATGCTTGTGCTGGGGGTGGTAATGCTCAGCTGTTTTCTGTACAATGAAGAAAGAGAGAGGGGTGCTGTGGTGGGGGAGAGAGCAGAAAAAGTTTTCCTTTTGTATATGATATTTGTAAAAAGTTTTAAAACTCTTGGGTTCTGTGTGTCATATGGCTCGCGTATCCTGAAAAGTCAGACTATTTGGGGCTGAACCTGATCAGTCTGCTCAGCTACTGTGTGTCTGCCAAGGTTTGAGCCAATAACATATTGCAAGAGCCAGTGCAGTAATTATACAATCTGATCTCTGCATGCTACCAAAATAAACTCATAGCTAATGATGGCAGTGCTACCACCACTTAGCAGGTTGAAGATGTGTGCCATATTTAATGCCTCCTCATGAGATCGGTTTCCTAATCTGAAAGAGATTTAAGACACTTAGAGAGAAACGTGCAGCTACTCCTTTCTGCTGTTTTCAAACTACTCGTGATCACATTGGGCCTCTGTGCTCTATCCCTCAAATAAACAGAAAAGCTGCTTTCACAGCTCATCTCCAGATATGAAATTACTTTCATGGTGGCTGAGCGCTCTCTGCTATCCAAATTTCTCACAAAAACCGTTGCTTTCATTTTCTTGTGCTACTGAGCCGAACAAAGATAAAAGGAGTCAAATAAAGATTATTGATTTAATGTTATCATTTCTCATTCTTTCTCCTCCTTAGGAGCATTCCTGTGTTATTTCTACCAACATATGCAGCAGCAGCAGCAATGTCACAAACAAAGTCAGTTTTGTGACTCTTTGCAGGCTGGAGTTATCAGCAGCCACCTGTGCTGTATCTGTACTGAGGAATTAGCGATTTGGAAAATTATCCAATCCATACTATCAAATCAAGGGAAAGATCTACTGTTTGCAGTTGCTCTCTCAGAGCTTGCTTCTGCTCCTCCTTGCATTTGATAAAATTCAGCTAGTGGAACTACAGCACTGGCCATTTACAGTGAGAGTTCATCGGGCTTTAAAAGTATATTCTCAATGCCACAAAATATGATAGAATTATTACCAGGGGGTAACTGTAATGATTTTTTCCTTTTCAAATGGGAGCTAGATTGTATAACTGAGAAGTTGCAGTTACATTCCTATTCGTACCAGGCATACAAACCCAAACAAAAGGAAAGTTTGAAATTCAATATAGCAAAAGCCAACATCCTCCGTGCTGCCAATGATAATAAGAAAATAGCAGTTTTCTCACATCTCGTGTAGATGTAGCATGAGGTGACTTCACAAGAACCAGAACATGAGCAGTCATGATGCCTTTCCAAATGTTCCATTAACATGGATTCTTTAAATGTTTTTATGAAGGGCAGAAAAATGAGACCCCGTCTCCAGCTAGAAATTTTGGTTTTATCCTTTCTAAACCCAGAACCTGAAAAAAATCCGGGCATAGCTGATGGTTGAGCATCTAAAATCTAAGCAATGGAAAACGCCGCAAGGATTCATTTGCAAGAAACCTCAATAACTGGAGATGTTTTTCCTGGAAAAAACAAACACTCCAAACCAAAAAACAACCTGAAATTATCAAACAGTCACAAGAGAAAACCCCCAAAACAGTGCAAGCCACCAGCTTTCACTATCAACACCTATCACCGTTTTGGAAACAACTGGATGCATTAAAGTTTTCAGAACACTAGAGTTTACATTAATGTAACTAAGTACACAATTTATGCTTTAGCATGTATTTTTTGACAGATTGGGAATAGAAACAGGCTCACACAGTTCCCCGGTTGGGACAGACACCTCAGGCTGTGGTGAAACATGACCTTTATAGATATCTAGCAAAAAACATTTAAGAAACAGATATAACATCATGACCTTTTTAGATACATAGCATAAAACATCTAAAGGGAAAATCCTGACTCTTTTCCCTTCTGCCACAGAAGCCATGGACAAAGCAGGAACTGCCCAGGGGGCCAGTGGTGGGACTGGGACCTGCAGGTTTTACTGAATCCCAAAATGATGGTAAGAGCAGGACTGATTACACCTAACTTTGCCACCAACGTGTCTGTTATTTAGGTTCACCCTACAGGTGCTGGAAGCAGGCAGGCAGCTACAGAGGCGGTGTTTAAAATAAATGTCTAAAGCAGTATACATGAATGGTAAACAAAATTTATGAATTGTTCTTTGGAGGTACTTCCATTGCTTTGACTACAGAGGCATTACTAATTTCTAACTACAGCTCCCTCCGATGAACCTCAAGGGATGACACTATCATTGCACCCTCTGGTGACGAGGGCTGTTTATACTGCTCCAGTTTTGTTTTAGTGGAATTGGTGTGGGGGACAGGATTTCCTCGATCAAATAGAAGCCAAGGCTTAGCATTATAGTTCTGCATTTTTGCTTCTTAATGGAAAAACATCTTGCAAAACTGGAAGTACTTCTCTGGTGGATTTTCATTTCCTTTTNAAAAAAAAAAAAAAGAGAGAGAGAGGAGAGAGTTTATTTCATTAAATCTGAGAAATTAAAGATGTAGCATTTCTCACAATAGTGCTTTGCTGATCCTATGGTCCTACCATTGGTGATCCCATTCCAGAAACCCTCTTTAGGGTCTTTGTAGCAAAAAAGTGTCAGTATTGAACTTTCAAAGGACACATTTTGGAGGAAGGATAGCCCAAAGGCTAATAAGAATTTGAAAAACAGAAATCAAATAAATCCTCAGGAAGGAATGGTGCTACTCAGAGAAAAATTAAGAGGGTATCAAAATGCACGATGAAGAAAGCAGGAAGGCAAGAATAAGTTCTTAATCCACAAGACCAGTTAAGTAGATGAAAACTAATTCAAATTTGGAACTAAAGTGTTTGATAGAGCCCAAATGGAAGTATAGGCCACAGCCAACACTCTGAAAGAGTAAAATCTGGGAGTCTAGAACTATCCTGAAATGAAAACCAAATGAGAGATACTTCGAGGACATTAAAACAAGGACAATGAGAAAGATTTGCTCAAGACCATCAAAGGTTAATGAAGCAGTTAAGGAAGAGAAAGGTCCATCTGAGAAGCAACGTGATCCTTTGCCTCAGTGCAACAGGAGACCCTTGTTCCTTTCCGCTAATTAAGATGAAATACTATCAAAATGGAGGTTCCAGGCATTCTAGAACAAGTACCAAGCATCCAAAGCTTCTGAAAAAGCTCATTCACAAGTTACTGAAACGTTTATAAAATACACTCTCTTTGCTGCTTCTGATGGGCGCAGCACACTGCAGCTCTATTTAAAAATCAATCCAGAGCTATCAAATGACTCTAGGCAGTTACTGACCAGTGGATGTAAATGACAGTTAAAACACTTGGAATATGATGATAACAAAGGGTCTAATCGGTGATTTTTCTTTGAAGAAACACAATGTCTTGTCTCTTAAGACTATAGCTTTAAGCGTTATTTTCTAGGAAAAACATCTTCAAAGCACCCTACCGCTGGTTTTCACTACCCTCACATATTTTGTAATGTTCTTACAACGTAATTGTTAGAGAATTAGTCTCTAAATTAGATTACAACTAAAATACATTTCCTGAAAAAATATATTATATCATATATTTAAAAATCAGAGTTTATGAGCCAACTCCCATAAGGCTTACTAAGGAGGAAGCAGAGAGTGGCATACTAGAAAAAAGCAAGCAAAATCTTTGGCTTAGTGCTGAAGAAAACACGCCTTAGAGCTACAGTCTTAGAAAACTTGCAATATTTTTATAAAATAGAGAATAAAGAAGAACCTTTTGACATACTTTACTCAGATTGCCAGAAAGATTTTTCAAGGTTCCTTATAAGAGATGAATACAGGTAAAGAGTTACAAAGTGAAGAGGAAAACTGCCCCAGACCAAAAAATGGTCAGAAGAGAAAAAAAACAAAGAATGTGACTAAATGGTGCATTTTTAGCATGGTGAAAGGTTAATGATGGGGCATCTCATGGTTAATTTCTAGGTCACTGGCTATTTAATATATTCATTAATAACCTAGAAAGGAATGGTGTGCAGGTAGGCAGCAAAAGAGGCACACAGTAATTTTTCAGGTTACCCAGGACAGAGAGGATATTGAGTTCAGAGTTTTGCCAGAATATAGGTTTGTCTTTTTTTGACAATTTTGACTTCAGTTATCACCATCTAATATATTCTTAAAACCACAGGGCTGCTCAATATAGAATCCAATATCTTTATCATCCCTTAATTCTTTATGAACTAGAAATCATTTTGATTTTACCAGGTAGGTCCACAAGATTTTTATTTTATTTCCTGTTTTTTCCTTTTGGAAAATCTCCAAATGGAAATTTGGAAAACAATATGGAGTTTAGCAACAACACTAATTAAGCTATCAAGATCAAATATCAAGAAATTCCAGAAATCAAGCATAATCCAATAAAGTAGGTTCAACAACGCTGAGTTTACACATACTTTCTATTTTTCCTTTGCTCCTAAAATACTGACACTCCTATTTTGGCCTATCCTCCTCCTCACAGGAGAGGAATAAAAGAATATTTTAAAAGTCATTTTCATTCTCTCAAAAATGAAATATAAATAACAATACGCTGATTTTTAAATAAATCAAAGCCAATAATGAAAATGACCCTGTTCTTACTAGATTTCTAAAATACCTTTAAATAGCACCTAGAAGTTCACTTTTGTGGACACGTTCACATAAGGTTACTCTTACAATATAAGCTTTGGGAGATTCACTTTGTCATTCCATCCTGTGCAAATTCACAGGTATTATAATATACCTAATTTCTTTGTCCCTCACAGCACTAAGAAGAGAAAAATTGTCAAGTTCTTGAAGCCAGCACAGCCGCCGTACCCTGTATACAAGTGTGGAATCATAAGACTGCTTCTTAAGGTCAGTGCAGCTTATGGTAATGAATATGGAAAGGTTACTATTGTTGTCTTTTGTTGATTTCTCCTCAAAAAATGCAAAGAACAAAAAGGTCACTAAGCAATGTTTCTAAGCTACTTTGGAATTTACTAATCTATCACTGAAGAAAATAAAAAAGGGTTAATAAAATATACTCTAGACACTGAAAATCAGATTAGAAGTGGCATTTCACTGTGAAACCTTCTTTAGACAGGGAAAAAATAACCCCAAAATCAGAAGGAAAAGCTGCTTTCAGACTTTGATCACTAAATAAATATTTACAAACCGAATAAAGCTTTTTAAAGTACAAGGCTGGAGCACCATAACACTTCACTGAGGAGTACATCTGTGACAGTGGAGCTGACATCTAGTACTGTAATGAATGCTAGATGCAAGAATTTTATGAAAATTGTACTTGTCCAGATCAGTGAAAGAAGTTACTGTGTACTGAGTTTTGTAGACTAAGCCTACACTGGAAGTGATTGCAAAAGCAAGCAGCAATGGCAAGAAGAGAGTTCAACATTGCCAGCTGAGAGCTTGTCAAGCTCAGGTAGCCAACTGCTCAAATTAGAGGAACCTGGAAATGAGAGAAGAAGCCCCGTTGAACGCAGTCTGGATTGGCAGGCTGGCAAAGGGACAAATGGACTAAAACTCTACAAAGCATTTCCCAAGGCACTGCCTGTTCTTAGGTCCAGGCTGGGGAAAATATAGAACTAAAACACAGAACATAGTAAAACTGTCTCTATGCCCTGACATGCTTTTGCCCTAAACAAATTATAAATGTAGCTTTCAAATCATTATTTGGTTGCTGCAAATAAGCCAGATGTACTGTGGAAATACCCAGTGATATCTAGGAGCTGTAGGACTAGGAAGCGATCTGAAAGAAGGATAAACTTATACTTCCATCTCAATACACAAATCTGGGGAGAACCACAAATTCACTCTGAGGTGCCCTTCTGGGGCTCTCTGAAACAGAATGAATAAAAGGTAAAATTTTACTAAGAAAAATTAGTAAGAAACTAATTGTGTTTCTATATGGATATTACCAGATCTGTCTCAACAGAATTAGCATCTCATAGATTCTGATTTATTAGCTATGTTTGTATTTCTGTGGTTTTCTTATGTTGTGTGGCCCTTTGCAGTACCTTGTCTATGCTATTTGTGTCGTATGATGACAGAGTGGAAGAAGCAGAATAATCTTGACATTTTGGCATTACTCTTCATCTGTCTTGCCTTTTGTGGAGGTTACTATATTATTTAAAATGCCAAATGTTCAGAACCATATAGATAAGCCAAATCCAATGAATTTTAATGGGAATGTTGTATACTTTAAATTCAGAATAGGCTTCTTGTTTGAGTGGAGGATCAGCTTTGAAGATAACTGCGCGAACAGTGACATCGTTGAATTGAGCTGTTTGGTAGAGTAAGTTCTGAATGAAGGAGAGCATGTAAGTATTTTCATGAAAGAGTCCTTTCACTGTTAGGGAATAGGTTAATCTATCATAGAAATTGTGAAATCATAAAGCAGTGGAAGTTTTCTATGTTATGGCTGGGGCTTCGGTACCTATGTGATCATTTGTTCATATTTTTAAAAATAGCAATTACAGAATTAAGAGACACAATTACCCGTGTTGCACTGGAAATAAGCCCCACTAATTTATCCATTTTCTATTACAGAGAATGACATCTTTAACAAAATAAAATTTAAATAGAATTTTTAATCGGTAGGACTATTTTCTCATGCTGAGCTTATTCTTTTGTCTATGTACGTGTATATAGGCAAAGGTTTGAGGTTGAATTTGCTTCTCAAGCAAATTTTATGTTGAAACCACACGCAATGTTATGTCCAGACGGAATGTAGTGAGAAGAAAGAATTTCAGATTTCATCTGCATTTTCATTTCAGTATACACATCAAATGCTTTGCCTTGTTTAGAGAAAGGTCAAGAAAACATGAAGATTCTCTTTTCATCTTACATGCTTTTGTAAAACAAGGAAAATGTAGGTGGAATTATTTGGAAATTAATTCCTTTTGAAATTCTCTACAGCAGTCAATTCAGGACCTAAAAATACAGGCATATCCTACACTGATACAGCCTTAACTAGTCCTTTGTATTACAGAAAGGAATCAACTGGAGAACACAAAACAGTCTGAAACAAACTGTTACAGAGTAATGGTGAAAGTACTGAGAATAGCAGTGCTGCATGGGGAGAAAAGTGAAAAAACATAATTATTTGTCCTTTTGTTCTGTAACAGGATTTTTTGAAGGTCCATGTTTATTTAGCAGTATATATGCACTATTTACTTCAATAGTCTGAAGTTAAGCACGTGCTTAAATATGAGATTTTTGGGAAGTTTAGCCTTCCATATCCTTAAATAGTATCCTAAAATACTGTAATCAGATGAGCATTATTTACTTATTTATTATTTCACAAGCTATTATTTTTGGCAAGGTATTTGCAAAAATTTGGGTAGGGAAGTAGAAGACTAAAGAAACAGTATTAGAACATAGCTGGAAATCAGGCAATTTCTTAAAACAGCTTTTCTTCAGTTTAACTCCTGCATCTTTCTCACATTATTACAGGACATCTCACTTTTTTCTGAAACAATTACAAGGTTGATACCTGTGGTATTTACATACTCTGAGGGTGTTGTAATGATTAGCTACCTTAGCCTTGCACAGAAAGGAGCAGAAACCCCATGCATTAGTTGGACAAAATCACTAAAGCACTGTATAACTGAGGATGATAATGACTCAACAGTGATTCATGACCACAGAAGTAGTTATCACATTAGTGAGGGATGGAGAAACAACTCAAGTAGTCCTGCAAGGAGTCATAATGTCTTTTCACCCAATACCGGTAAAATAAAAAAGATATATTATTTTGGGTCTTCTGCATGAAAAAAACCAATCCCGTGCATAAAATATAAAAAAGACCTAATGCGCTTTTACAGATTATTTTTTTGTCTCTATAGGTAAACTTGGTTTAAAGTTAGATATGGAAAAGTTAGATTAATTAGACTTCTAGAAATCACTACTATCACTAACCAAAGCAAATTAGGTATCAAACAGATGATTCAGTTTCAATGACAATGATAGCTATCAATCTACAAACATAAGGAAAAATAGATCAAATGCTTTATATGTCTTTAAGATGATAGCCAATACCCAGCACAGAATATTCAGGCAGACACCAGATATTACAGAATTCTATAAAAAAACTTGAATTGCTGGAAGAGTGAAAGAAGTTGTGTCAATACACACATGCACAGGAATAAGAGACAAATTTGACATAAATTATTCCACTGAAATATTTCTTTGTTTTTGTATATCTGACATGAAAAAAGGAGAAAAAAAAAAAAGAATTCAAAAATCTGAAATACAGCTTTTTCTTTTTTTTTTTTTTTTCTAGTCAGCCTGAAAATAGAAAATGTTCAGAATGCTCTGTAAAATCTACTTCAGTAAAATATTTGTGTCATTCTGGTCTACTTTATTTATATGAAAATATAAGACCGGAACTTCTATGTTTCAGTACATTTTGATGCAAGCAACCTTACATTTAAAAAATGGTTCAACAGTGGTCTGTTCAATTAACATTGGCATAAATATACACCGCATTACAAACATGGTACACATATTTCAGAGACAGATTGTAAGGAAAGATTATGTTTCTGAGACAAAATATACACTTTTACAAACTGTCAAAAGCACTAATACTAACATATAACCTTTTCTAGTTCAGAGGACAAAAACTGTCTTTCAGTTTCTGCTCCCCTATGTCTTTTAAAGTACAAATAATACATTTCCTATAACCACGCTTTTCAAGCAGAAAACTGGCCTGTTTTTTAAAGAAGGAGCATTTTCAGGGCAAACCATAACTAAGAGAAACAAGACAATTTAGAACTTTGTCCTTCCTCACTGAAGATTTTCAATTGACTTTACTCGTTTTGAGACTGAGTCCCTAAAGGAGATGTAGACATTAGATTTTAAAAGCCTCCTAAGTAAGTATACCTATCTGCACTCCTTACTTAGATACAAAGCTGATCATTAATAACCTGGTAATTCAGGGGGGGAAATCAGGGTTTTCAAGCACCTTTCAGGACCAGACTGGAGGACTGCATTCAAGGAATAATGACAGAAAGAATAAAATTGCAACTGCCTTTCTTGCCATTAAAAAAAAAAAAAAGAAAAGAAAAGAAAATCAATTTCTGGATAAAAGAAGGGTCTCAGATGCTCTTCACACAGGAGAACAGAAAGCAATGTCATTGTTTTTTGAAATATGTATGAAGATAAATGCCTTAATTGGTGAAAGAGAAGTACCTGACAGTGATTTGAAGATTTTTGTTTTCGTGAACATAAGTCAACTCTTGTAAAAAAAGGTCAGCAGAACTTCAAAAGGATAACTCCTTGCCTCATTCTAGCCTTGCCTTTATGCATTTTTTCTATCTCATTCAGAGAAGAATCAAACCACTGCATGAAAATGCCTGTTTTGTTCCAATAACACATAGCAGGGTCTCTTCCTGAAGCCCTTGCACAAATAAACAGCTTTGAATTGCATCCACTGCTAAGTTAGCACACCACTGTTAGGCTCAAGCAGCTGCAGCCAATGGTTTAAATCAAATTCATAAAATGAAGGGATTGATATTTTCAAAAGAAAATAACAGCTAATATAGATGAAAATAAAAGGAGGATTTATATTAATCTCAATTTTCTTTCATTTTAAAGATCGAAGCTTGGAACGGGGAGAGGGTCAAGCCTAGAAATGAAGCATTCTGAGGACAAAGTGGTTTGATACCATACCAAATGACCAAATTTTGGCAAGGAAGTATAGGAGGGGAATGACAAGGAGGGACTGAAAGCTCAGTCCTGGAAAGATTTTAAAATACATATTCCGTACTAACTCAGTTTGAAGATCTGACACAAACACGTCTGCAGCTCAGCTAAGGAAACACCTGATATCTTAGAGACAGGTTTCATCCCTTCTCCCCAGGAAGCTGGTGTTGCAGCCCCATGGGAGAGATGCAGCCCAAGACAAGTGTCTGCAGAGGCACATGGTTTAGGCTGGTGCTGCTTGATAAGATTTGCAGGTTTCAAGACCCAACCACTACAAAAGTTTGCAGATCTGTGGTGTTTCCAACGTGTCCTAAGCTCTGACAATAATAATAAAGGAACAGAGGGGTTCACAGTAACAGGGGCATAGACCCCAGTATGCTAATTTTCTTAGTTCTTCATTAATAACAAGAATCAAAAATTTGAAATAAAAGATTTTCACCATTCACCATTCACATTCACTCAAATGGCAGAGGTGGATGTAGGTAAACAAATCACTTCCTAATTACAACAGAGTAATTTTTTGTTTCCAAGCTCTGCTTCTTGTCATCTTAGTTTCTGTCCTGTAACTGTCACTCTTTATTGTGTGTTTACTACTCGGGTGTTCTGCTGTTGGATTTCTCTACCTTTGGACCACCTACCCCCATGGGAAGCCCAGGAGCAGGCAAAGAGCCACTCTGAGTATCAGCTCAGATTGCTCTCAGGGCAGGAGGACAAGGACGCCAGCAGCTTTCCCACTTCTCCTCTAGGCAAAAAGCAGCAAACCTCAAGGGCTGGCGATGGCCTGAGGCAGCTGCCAGCCCCTCTCCTGCATCTCAGACTCTGTAGCCCTTGCACCAGGTGGGCAGGAGATGCACTGCCTTGGTGATGCCCATGCAGCACCTTCCCATTTACCACACCTCAAAGCCAAGGATTTTTAGTTGATGCTTAATATGTAAAGGCCAAAATTATACCTGGTGGAGGTTGATGTGAACAATCTGCACAAGGCTGAGGTGCCATTTGGTCTGTAGGATTTGAAAACAAACCCACAATCCTTCTCTATATGAATCTGACAGTTCCTGTATTAATTGGCTATCGTACGGCATCCATGCATGCAGCGCTGGTAATTAAGGCAGAGTCAAAACTCATACACCCCCAGATTTAAAGAAAGATTGCTTGGTTAATTAGGATACAATTTGGTTTTGTATGCTTCTAGAAATTGTTCCAATAATAAGTTTATGTACTATTTATTATAAAATTAAAAACTGTCAGCAAAGCAGCTATAATTAATGCTTCTGAATTAAAGGCATAGCACCTGAATTTTGAGAATTACCTTTTCTAATGGTATGGGAAACGACACTGTTCAGGTTTGAAAGATTGAGTCTAAATGGGTTTGTTCATCAAGAAGAATAATATTTGATTTCCCCCTGTTTTTCCAGGATAACACATCACATTAAATTTCTCTTTATTTTTTCTTTTTATTTTTCCTTTGGAATCACAGCTATTTTGATTTAACCCATTATTAGAGACATTGAAGTGACAAATTCCCTCAGCTCAGCAATATAAGCATTTGCAGTTTAAAAACCTCTCTATAAAAACTTTACATACTGTATCTGACACACTCTGTTACCAAAGATATGCATCTAAGCACTGTCATTTTTGGGACAACGCATAGCAGGGAACAACAATAAGGAAGGGGAAAAAAAACCCACAACAGTATAACCTACAATAATAGAGTTTAGGATGTAATCACTTAGCTGCTGTCTCTGACCACAGTGGTAGAATACTACTTTCCAGCTGAGTTTAGTCTCTGAAGGTCATTAGAGATGTGTACCAATAAACATACACTCTGCTATCAGATTAGCAGACAAAACAGTTTCCATGGCAACCATTGGACAAGAGAGCTCGCCTGCATTCAGCATTAATTAAAAATATTTTTTTTTCCTCTCTCAGTCTCCTTGGAGTCAGTACTGTGAAACACAAGTGCTTGCAAGCTCTCTAATCTGCGGCTGCCTTTGAAAACCCATCCAATGTGTGTTGAAGCTGAGCCAATTAACGTTACGAGAATTGGGTGAATTGCAGAGAATCTGGCAAGGCTGTGTTTACCAATTAGGGGTTTTTTTATGATGCAAATGTTGCACACCATGCAGCAGGAATAAAAGCCAGCTATGCTGAATATGAAACTGTTAATTGCATTTTTCAGAGACACGGCTACAAGGTGAAACTAATCATACAAATGATAACTGGGTTTTACCACCTACAGTGCTTTGGTATTGCACTTTCACTAATCTGTATTAAAATAGCCCATAAATTTTTACAGCGAAAGAAAATGCAGATCTTAGTACACCCTTCTGAATTTTGGGGGACATAAGGAACCAGGAAATTAGACATACATAGCAAGGAAAGCAATCAAATGATGGTTAATAAAAATGGTGACTTTTTTAATTTTTTTTTTTTTTTTTAAGAGAAAATGTGTTTGCTACAAAACAAAGAGAAGTATAATCTATTCAGCTCAAATGAAAATCCTTCTGGTAAAAGAGACTGGTAAAGATGTCACTGAGTAGGAAGTTTCCTGAGGGAATCAGTCCAAAGGAAAATTGGGGATGAGGATGGCAAATGCTCACATCAGAAGTTTTAGAAAAAAATGGATAATGTATACATATGGATACTTCACAAACAGCAGGAGGGTCCAATGTATAACACCCCAGATTGCTGACAGGATTTGAGAATACTTTAGGCTGAAGAGAGGCTTACAGAGAGGACTTTACGTCTAACTGGTCCAAGCATGTAGTATCTTTTTCTAAAAATAATTAAAGTATTATTCCTTTTCAAGCACTGTAAGTCAGTAGAGGAAAAGGAAGGCAAATGGATTTCATATCTAGAACCTCCCCATAAGTTAAGACTTATTTCTCCAAGAGTAAAACTCACATCTGTTCAGGGAGCCCTCGGAGAGAAATATGTAGAAAAAGTAGTTAAATGAAATCCTTCAAGTTTTTGATGGTAGGGCAGTACCTACAAATAATGAAACTTTATTTGAATTTTATTTTTTCCTCAAAGATTTCTCAGTATGGAAAAAGACAAAATAAAGAATTTTCTCCTGTAAATGAGGCATTGAAGTTTAATCAACAAATCAAACTATAAGATTACTTTTCTGATATGCACCTGGCGACTATTTAGATGGAAAGAACACTTAAAAATGTTGCCAACAACTCTACCACTATCTCATCCACTCGGAAGTATGAGGTACATGGCATATTCTTAGTTAATTGTTTCCTGTGACAAATTAATTTAAACAGTGATGACAAATAAACCCAGGTCCTAAGAACATTTGTGTAAGTAGGTTCAGCTGTCTTCAGGTGTGACAAAGAGCACAGTACTTGGGACCCAGAGTGCCGAAGTGCTCTAGAAACTATAACAAATTCTTCATCGAATCTTTATGAAAACAAGTATGATCTTTCTCATTCTGTAGACCATTTCCATGCCTCGCTTTCCTTAATTGTGTCAGTCACACAGAATTAGAAACAGACAGGAAATCTCCTGTCATCAATTAATTTGTCATAAAACTATGTCTATGCCTGTACCTTTGTCTTTTAGAAGACAAAGCATGCAACGTGACAAACATTTGGAGAGCACAAATATTTGCAAAACTAATGTATTTTGTGGTCAGCAATCACGTGTACATGACACTTAGAAAAAGAAGAAAAGCATCAGGCAGAGAGGGTTTTCAAATGTTGCGTTTAGAGAAGAGGATCAAAGTAAATGCTGCAAAGAATAACCACAACTAGAGTAATACACTAGACAACTTCAATTGAAAGTGGCATGGCTTAAAGTAACAAGATAATAGGGTTGAATAATGCAAATGACCATATCCCATGTGGGTTTGCACTACAAGAGATCCTAAAACCACAGAAAATTAGGAAAAGGCATTGAAGAGCAGATTCTTGAAGAGATTTTCCTGAAAGAATAGAGAAAATGAGGACAGCTGGGAACCTTGAATGCACAGCAGGATGAAGGGCAAGGGAATGATTTGCTCTATAATAAGAACTGAGGGAAACAGTGACAATTGTAGAAAGTGCATGAAGAAAACTAGCCAGGAATGAATGGCCCATGTGTTTCTGAACTGCACTGGCAATCAATCATCTATTTTCCAGCAAAAGACAAAATATAAATTTGAATCGCAACTGCTGCCAGAGTGTGCTTAGCCCCGATCGGTACAGCATTAAGACAGCAAGAGAAACTCTGTCAGACTTGATAAAATGGTTATTAGAAGGGACGAGTTTTTATGCACTTTGGAAGACAGATGGGTCATGTCAGAAATGAACTGTGTCTAAATGACATGCTTCTCTCCATTCTTTTGTGTATTTATTTACTTGAGCTTTTCATATTCTGGGGTTGATTCATAGGATGTTAATGACATCAGTACCACTGGTGTATACACCTCTGATAGATAAAGATTTGAATTCTGTTCAGGGCTTTCTTCTAATCAGGAATTTACCGCAGATCTATTCACTTCCATTGTCCATAATGTTAAAAGATACAGATTCATGAAATTTGCTTTGCAAGAACTTAGCAGCTATTCAAAGGTGTCCAGAAACCATTTTGATTTCAATTGTTGTAATGTATAAATTTGAAGACCTTGGATCTTGGGCTTAAGGAGAAAAAAGAAAAATTAAAGTAATCGAGACAATGATCAAAGGATAACAAAACACAATTGTTATTGAAGATTACAAAGCACTGAAAAATCTGACTGATTATCTCTGCAAACAAGCTATCAGGCTGTTGGAAATTGTTGGAAGTGTGGAAGCTATTAGCAAAAAAGATGGCTTTGCAATGAATGACAAAACTGTGATCTGTGCTGTATCCCTGACTTGTAGATAGACGAGAGACAAAACCTCTGGTTCTTGAGAAAGAAACATCACTTTAGAATTCTTTCATGAGCAGTATCTGGTATCATAGTATAAGGAAACTCACCCCTTTTGAATAAGACTACTTGGCAACAAAAGGTAAATATGAAGGTAGAATATAAAGCAAGTATTACAAATTGTCTGTCTGCTTAACTGACCAGCTGGGAAGAATTTATATGCTCAGGGTAATAAACTCAAGGAAACAATTTCATCCAAAAGACCACAGATTAAAAATGGAATATTTCAAACAGATACTTTTTTTCAGAAACTTTTTCTTGTTGCTTTTTTGCTTTTATTTGCAAATATGAAAATGCTATTTTGCTCATTATGCAAATCCCACAGAAATCCAGCCATTTAAACCTGTAACATAAAACAGAATTACCACCAAATTCAGACTATACTTGTGCTCAAAGAACACACAGAAGAATGGATGACCTCTTCCTTGGAGACTGATATTAAAAAGACAAGAAACAAGGAAGAGTAAAGACATGAAAATCATTACAATGATAACTGAGCAAAGTTTTGTGATGCTGCTGATTACCTTTGAACACACTTGGCTTTTGCACCCGGGTGGGGATATACCACTCCTAGTTCTTGATATGACTTAGCAGTGCTCTTACAAGTGTCATAGAACAGATTCAAAGTCAGAAAATAATTCACCTTAGTGGGTCAATCTCATCCTTCTAAAGAAGTCTAAGAAAGGCGTGGCTACAATAATATCTAGGGCATGGATAAATCCAATAAGACTATTATTTTCTGTTTCTGGAAGTCTGATGTTTTTTCACCTTGCTCTGGAGTTTGCAATCCCATCATTATACGCAACTGGTGATAGAAATGCATTCTGAGTACACTGGAAATCTGGATTGTTGATTTTGTTTTATTATTTTCTACTTGGTGCCGATACTTTTAAGATGTGATATCACAGGTGATAATCTTTACTATGTTAGCAGGGAACTTCTCCAAGTTATTATTGTACAGAAATGTTTTTTCCCTCCCAGGCACCATGGCGACTGCAGCACTAAAAAATAAACACTGTCTACAGAGAGATGAATGAAGATATGAACATGGCATTGTGCAAGCTACAGCCAATAAAATCACTGAAACTTGGACGGAAATGATACAAAAAGAAAGCTCACTGTCATGTTGCCAACAAGCGTTTGAAATACAAGTATCACAGAGCTGGAACCACATCAGCATGAGTCAGTAGTACCCTACCTGTCCTTCTACTAGCTGAGACAGTTTCAACAGACTTCTACATACAGTTGACATAATTGCACTTGACTTAAAGTCCAGATAATCCGGTTGCTCTAGGGGTTCTAAGTCTCTTAAAGTTAGAAAATATAGCACAATATAATCATGATAAACCTGGTAAGTAAGATATCTAGACACTCTGCTGGCCCAAGATGAAACCCACTGCCATGCTGGCTCTGCTTCTTCCAGATCCTGGTTTACATTGAATAAAATTTGCATTTTTTGATTTGTAATTTTATGTCCAATATGTGTTAGAGTAATTAATTTGGTAAATTATGTAACTCCTTCAAAAAACCACTGGACATCAAATTGTAAAGAAGAGACAAAGACTGTATAACTCGAGAAATATTTTTTGAATCAGGAAACGTTTGGATTTTAAATCTTACCCATGTTATTGTCTCTATGTGTGTACTACCTGTATCTCTAAAATGTTCTCATAATCCCACTGTGAAAAGGAACAGTTCTTTCTCTACAGGTCATTGAGACCTCCACAGAGAGTAAAATGAAAGTCCAGGATGACTCTGAATAGTATAATTTACAATACAAAGCAGTAAAGTATTCCTTAGATTTCAAAAATAATCTTCTATACTGACTTAAGGTAATACAGGAAAATAAAGCCCTGGTTTATTCCTGCAAGGCTTCCACAAGTAGAGTTTGCAACATTCGCCCACTGGATAGAAAAACTTTATTTCACTCAGAAATGAGAGAAAAAGAACATTTTCACTTATGGATTAAAAGTAAATGAAAAGAGGGGATGCAAGAATATCCCCTAATCTGTGGTCCTAGACTTTTATTTCTATTATGTTTTCATTACTCCAAATGGTATGGTTATCAAGTCAAAAGTAAGCTGATATGCACATGATACATGAAAACCATATCCTTTATCAAGAGACTGAAAGGCAGAAACATTTTGGAGCGTGACATTAACTTCCCATCCTTGGTACCTAAAACTATATAAAAAGAGATACAGAGCTGACATGCAGTTACAGGATGATTGAGTGGAGTGGGGTAGCCAGCTCAGACATCCAGGAGAACATGAAGATTTAGGAGCAACCAAGCTTTCAGCAGCAGCAAGCCCAACCTAGGGATGATTACAGGTCTGCCAGCACACTTTATAAGCTTGGTGATTCGGTTGTGTGGATTCAAAGTGAACACATGAATTCACTGGGTTGAAACAATCATGTAAGATAATGAAGGCAAAATAAGTCAGGGTTTGCAACCAAGACCACAGATAAACTCAATAATCAAGTTGGAAATGTATTTGTTCAGGTGTTAGTATTGAAGGTTTACATTTGCAATGGAAAGCTTTGACCTAATTTTGGAAGGTATCTTTGGATATTTCAATCTAATTTTTAATAGATTCAGTTAAAATACATTCGTTAAATATAATTCTAGCTATTGAATCTGCATACATCTTATATAACATTACGTAATGACAAAATACAAAGAATTCCTAGTTTATACATCATGTGTAGATTGAGAAGTTACTCTACTTAGCAAACTATAATGTTAACTATACAAAAACCTAGCATGTTTTCATTCTAGTCTCGTCAAAGCTACCAATGAATGAATTAGTAATATCATTGGAATGAAAGAATGAAAATGAATAATGTTTAAATAGCATACTAAAACCAGAAACTAAAAAAGAAACTGAACTAGAAACTAAAAAGAAAGCCAAAAGGACTAACAATTCCCTCTCATCGCTTTCTTTGCTTTTTCTCATTTTTTTAAAGATACCTTCCCAAACAACAGCACAGTGTACAGCCATGATTGTTAGACTGGTTGCTCAAGACTTGCAAATATACTTTTTAACAATGGTCCCAAGACTCTGAAAGTAGAAACAAAAGAGGTGTATGGTACATGTGGTGTAGTGACTGATTTTTGCATATGTCAAAAAGAACCTCCACTTTCTGAGCACAAATTACACAAAAATGTAAGGCAGCATTTCTACCTTTGGACTCACAGACCTCAATTTTCTTTTCAAGACTGTAATAAAAGCTAACATACAGTTCCACTGCCCTAGTTTAAATACAAATTGGCTGAAGTTTGATCTTTCCTAGGGCTTCCTGGAATTTGGGAAGAAATGCATACTGACAAAAGCATTATCACCTCCCACATGCTCCACTATATCCCAGCCCAGGTAGAAGTGGGGGTCACAGACCTCCTCAGAGAAATTAGAGAAGAAAATTGTATGTTTCCAGAGCACTGGAGCTACACATCAGCTATGGCCAATGTTGAAAGAAGAAACTCATCCTCTTTGAGAATAGTCAGGACAGGCTACTTTTGAATAGTCAGAACAGGTTATTTGAAGTCTGGGACACAGAGAAAAAGTTGTTCCAATTCACAAGTTTGTACCTGAAATCTGAAGTTCTATACAAAAAAAAAAAAAAAA
>VZRU01016793.1:162508-198963 GCA_013398155.1 Pedionomus torquatus | reverse complement strand
CCATATATTATGTATCCGTATATATATATATGGATATATAATACATTACCAAAAAAGGAAAATAAAAACAAAAATAAAAGCCACGGACTAAAATAATTCAGGAGACCAAGTCCATTATCTCTAGAAGTGATGCAGTATGTTATCAAAAAAACTGCAGGTAATAACAGAGGTAAAAATCAGAAAGAAATACAAATAAAGAGAGAGAGAAGCACGTATTACCAAAGTTAAGCTTTCTGGATTAGTGAAACAGAAAACCCTCCTATGGATCCAGACGAAAAATTTCCCTTCAGTTTATTTTCTGTTGTATGGGTTACTTTTCCATTTCAGTGACTTCTGTAATGGAGGCAATCGGTCGTTATTGACCATTTGTACAGGGCTTCATTGGAAGTAGCATTTTGAGGGGAAAAGTGCCTTTCCAAAAGATCCTATGTTGCTTTAAAGCATGTAACAGTTCCAGTATGCCAAATGCACGTCGTGCTGTGAGCCATCACAGCAGTACACAGATATTGATTTAGATAGAAACCAGAGGGCCGGGGAAGATAGAAAGGGCACAGTGTGCTTTCTGATGCGTATGCATTATTTAGCTTTCATAGTTTCATCTGAAGTTAGTGCCTATTTAGATAAAATTATAGAATCGGTATCACCGAGTTCAATGCAGGTACATCAAATTACTTCTGAACCAAAGAGCTACAGACGATACAACTTATTTATTCTTGTAGCTACCAAGAAAATAGTTTTTAGTGATGATCTATTTCTTTTTCTGCTTCCAAAATATACCTTGAAAAAATACCATATTGTGAAAAACAAAGAAAAATAGACCTTTACCTTCTTGGTTCCCAAACAGCTACACTAGAGAAATCTATCTAATTCTAATAGATTCTAATACATAGGAATGTCAAATGATTGATCTGAGAAAACTATTCAGTAATTTCTTTAATAGTGAAACATACTAAAATTGATAGAGTAAGGGAGGCAAAGGCAAAAGAAGAATGCAAGGAAGCCATATTCAACTAACAAAGGCAGGAAAGAATTGAAAGGTCACAAGAGATCACAATGTTTGCATTAGTAGCTTGGATTAAAGTCCCAGTGGTTCATTTTTATGTCCACATTTTCCTAACATGTCTTTAAGGGAGACAGACAAAAAGTAGTCCCTAGAATAAAAACTTAATAACTGAAATGAATGTATTTGTTCTGTATTGCCCTACTTCCTTAGAAAACTACTATAAATCATGAAGATATTTTTTGTTGTTGTTGTTGGGGTGGTGGTGTGCAGAGCTTGTACCTGAGAATGAAAGCACAATAATCTAGGCAATATTCTATGAGCGACTCTACACATGCAGAAATGGACATGAGACACAGCTGAGACCCTCAGATGCCACCCAGAAAAATTTTGAATACATTTTGCTATTTAAAGTACCATATTTTGCCAGCCTGTATACTGATATAAGCTTATGTGGAAATAGCTGACAAATGCAAAAGTTTCAGAAGACAGCTATTATCCTTATATTCATCTGTTCACTCTGATTCTGATCTACCAGCCATTGGTACAGAAACATTCTTAATGAACAGTATCGGTATCAAAAGGATTATTGCGTGAACAAGTGCTTGCAGACCAAACAGAAACACTGCACGATATCTGATAACAAGCTGGCAAATAAATGTATTCACATGAAACACTTACTTATTTGAGTTAGTAGTGCAGAAACATCGACTTCCAGTCAAACACACACAAGCAGATGATTCTTACGCAGTAGCCTGTGAGAGCTGAAGCCTTCTCACAGCAAAGTGCCAGTTTCAAACAAATGAAACGCTTCCTCTTTTATCTTTCTACCAAAACATTAGATAAGGATTTAAAAAAGTAAAAAAAAAGTAGACTTTAAAAATTTAAAGTAGACTTTAAAAATTAGGCTATGGTTCAACCAAGTTCTTGTTTTAGGGAAAAGTAACCGAACTACACCTGTCATAAGCATCCTCACCAATTGTATAACATATATGTANTTAAAAAAAAAAGACCCACACTCATTCCACCAAAAATGTATGTAACTGCAGATGTCTTTTTTTTCACTGGCAACTACTTATGTGCAAACATGATAGTAATAGGAATTATTCTTATTGTTTTCTACTGGATACACTACCCCAATTATGTATGGCATAAGGGTAAGTATAATTTAATCAAAAAGAAAAGTTTGCAGTTATAATTAATGGTAGCAATTGCATTTTACAATGCTGATGAGGCCTTAGAAACATTCCTTCTGAACATGTTTAAATTTGTATCTTTAAAGTTAGGACTCTCTATTTATTAGAGATGTTTTTACTTATATCCTTACAGACAAACAGACAAAAACCATACATTTTTCTGTAGAATTGCATGCAAAAGATGTTGCTAGAGTGGCTTCCTTTCTATTATCATTTTTTTAATTTAGAAATCCCTTGAAGACCTTAGCTAAACTAATGAATTGTTATTAAGCAAAACAGCAAGTAAAAGTTGAAAGAAGAGATATTTTATTATTTGAATAGTTTAAATCACACTTTGACTAAAAAGATACCAAACAAACCTCCCCATTGTCACACACACAAATAAATCCAGACCAGATATTTTTCAAAAAATTTACTGGGAGAGTATTTCTGATAGCAAGCTGAAGTCCTGAACATAGTGCTTTACGTAACAGTTATGGCAAGTCAGGACTGGAAGATCTTCCCTTCCCATCCACAGACCTTGGAGAAACAACTCCAAGGGACAGTTCACCAGCATCACTATTTGGTGCCCAGGTCCAAACAGTCTTTTCTGTGCAGTTTTCCTGCTGAAAACATCACAAGAACAGCTGCTTTCACAGGATTTTTCATGGAGTCTCAGGGGATCTTCTTGTTATGTTATTGCAGTATTTTGAATGACAGTCAGCCAGCAAAAACAACAAGAACAAGATCCAAAGAGAGAAAAGAGTGGGGATAGGGGATGTAAAGAGACAGAGAAGTAGAAAGACAGATAAGGAAAAATGGAATACAAAAAAAGGAAAGTCCAGAAAATATCAGCAAAAATAGCTAGTTGGGGAACCAGAAAATTAGGCAAAAATGGAAATGACGTGAAAAAGATTTACAGACATTTTTAAGACAAGAGAAAGGAAAAACAAAAGCAGAGTGTCCATCACAAATACAGAATATACTGAACAAAAACAAATGAAACTTAATTTAGAAGAAGAGTTAAAATGGAAGGATTCAACAAAGCCTGCAAGAAACTTGCAGTAAGATGCAAGAGATGAATACAAAACAGATGCTGTGTAAATAGAAAGACAGAATAATCAAGTTGTAAATAAATGACACTCACAAAGCTAGCCCAGCTTAGAATATGGATGGTATTTTATTTTACATTAGTAATAGAAGCATGTCTTGAGTTTGTAGTATCCATTTATATCTTCCCTAAAACATTGCAAGAGCAGGCAGGACTAATAAGAGCTTGCCTGACACAAGTCTGGTAAACAATGATTGATTTTTGTATATTTATACTTTGCCTTTTTGTTATGTGCTTCTTCCACTCTTTGCAGTGATGTTGACAAAGTTACAGTTCACTGTCTGCACACATATACAAACACAGACAGTCAAGATGCAAAAGCGTTTGCTTTTTTGCACAACGCTCCACCCCCCAACTTTACAAATATTAATATTATATGAATTATTGCCATGGGAAGACAACAATGAGCCTGCATCAGCAATGGGACTGCTACTGTCCCTTAAACTGCATTTAAAATTCGATTGGGCTCCTTTCCATGCACTGGGGAATCTCCCATTTACATGAGTTGGGCGAGATTAAGCCATAATGGTGGATATTCAGATAGGAAAGGGAAGAGATGAGTCATGATTTGAAAAGGGGACTTAAAAAGGAATTAAAGGTAGCAGCAATCATTGTGTGCTTTAAGCCTGAACTGAGGGCCAGGGATGTCAAAAGGAAAGCTTTCATTAGCTTCAGTGCCCTCTGACTCAAGTTCTTTCACATTCTGGAGGGCAGGAAGGATTATGTTTTGGAAAGCTGAGAGATTGAAATCATGCTGCACAGGCATTAAAAATGCCTCTTGTCTGCCTCAAGTGTGGCATCATCTCATTCCTGTGACTGGGGGCAGGAATAAGACTGGAAACTGAGACTCCCAGTCATGAGACTATGATTGCAGTCACATCACTTACCAGAGATGAAAAATATTTCCATGTTTTTCCTTAAGTTACTCACTAGCTATTTCTCCCTCTGCTTTCTATTGCATAGAAAAAAAATATTAAAATACCTAGTATTGGGATATTTCTATAAAACTATCACTTAGCTGTATGAGTCTAAATAAACTAAGTAATATTAACTACAAGGTGGAATTATCAACTAATTGACAAAACTGCATTTCCTCAATATTACCTTTGACCTTTTCTCATCAATGAATATTTTTAAACAAGAACTAAAAAGATATTGTAAGGGAAGAAAGATATGATTTTAATAGGTAAAAATTCTTCAGAATTGGCTGGCAAAAATCAGTTAATAAGACACAAAATGTTATGCTTTCTCTAGTCTACCTCTCTTCTCTTTCTCCCCATCTCCAAATCCCCAAAATACATGTGAAAAAAATTAATGATGGTATGAATAAAAGAGTAAGACTCCAAGTATGCAGATGTGTAATTTTCAAACCTCTTTTTTTTTCCTCAAGCAATTGTCTACAATTAGCTTTCTAAAGGAAAAAAAGATGCATTATAACTTCTACATCTCTCTTTCCCATTTTAAAATATTAAAATATTTCTAATACATGAACTGAGAGGGTTATGTCTATTTTTACTTTAGAGAATGTAGATAAAAGGCAGGCAAAGCAATTTTTTTTTCTTTCTGGACTGCTTCACATGCACATACACCCCTTTCCAGTGTTGTTTTAATCTCAACTGGAGGTGACTACTCATTTGTAAAAGAAAAGAGGTTAAGAGGCACTAAATAAAGATGACAGATAGCTTCATAAAATAATTTAAATTACTCTGAAAAAGAACTGGGTAGAAAACAAAGATGACGCTGTTTACAGTAACAATATTTAAAATGTATTAATTAAACCCAGAGCAGAACTACAAAAGAGAGAGGTGCTTTGAAGATGGAAAGCTCTGAATGCCACAGGAAGCTTTGAAGTTTCTCAGTTTCCTTTGTTTCTCACTCATAATACATGAGGACACTCTGCAGTAGCTAAGCTTTAACTTTCAAGGGACCTTTTTCTGTTTGTTCCACCATTAATGAGAAAAAAAAAAAAAGTCATATTCTTCTTCTGCTCTTCGACTTTAGAATTCATGGCAGAGAGATTCAGTGCTGCCGTGAGAGTTTCTGGTTTCTATTTGGGAAGGCCAATTTAATTTATTGAAGGTTACTCTGTAGTCAGTGATGCCAAATATATGCCAGACTTTAGCATCAATTAATCAAAGCAGTCACCCAGTACAGCTTCCATTATAACTATGGAGGCAAAGGTAGCCATGCTAGAGCCAGGGATGGTTTCAAACCTGCTCTTAAAACTCAAACTAAAAAATTCAGTTCCATATTCAATTACTTGATTTTTTTTTTCTCTCCAAGTATCCTCTGGCAAAAATTTTAGCAGAAAGTTATATCAATAGTAGGGAAGATTTTTCTAGTGGTACCTTCTTCCAGAGAAAAGGAAGAATTTGAAGAGTTTTTTACTTTCTAATGATGTCCCTGGAAGCCGTTGTTGAGTTCAGTAATTGAAAATGTTAAATCAAAAGGTGAACTCACACACACATATATAAGGTTTCTTGACCTTCGAGTTCATCCAATCAGAAAAAATAACTTCATTTCTTACACATGATTTCTTACACAACAGAGGTGGTTGCCCTCCCCTTCTTCCATCCTACTTTATAGATTTAGGAAGAGCAGTTTCACTATGTACATTATGTGCGTTATCTCCAGAGATAACACGATCACATTGTCATGCAAACATGCAAATCACTACTTCTAGTTGCCATGGTTTCAAATTGAAATGCTGACATCCTTTTACCATGGCCCAGCATAACTTACTGTAAAAAAAATAAAATAAAAAAAAGGCAAATAAAAAAAGGCAGCAAGGCAGAAACCACAGGATGAGCCTGCATTACACTGGAGGCATTTAGAGAGCTCTGAACCACCTACTATTTAAAGAACTAAATCCTAGGTACATTTTTTTTTTTTCAATTCCACTAGAACTTCTGCATCTGGGTCCTGTTAATTAAAACACTTTTACATAAACTGGCTCACATTGCCTCTAATTTAAAACTAAATGAAAGGAAGGAACGTCAGGTTCCCAGCCACAATGCAATACCACTGGGGATGTGCAGCCGTCCATCTTTAGCGCTCAGGAAATACTGCACTAATGCGGTCTGAGTAGCTTTACATTAAAAAGGAAGAATTAAAAAAAAAAGGAAATAATTTTACAAATCTATTCATTGATTGCTATACCACAGAAATACCACAGCAAAGGTGAAGCCCAGGCAGGGGCAGCACAAAATCTCCATTGCCTTGCCAAGCTGTGTGTTGCCTGTAACCCTCTCGTATGGGGCAGGAACAGCACCCTCGGGTTACCGGCTGTGACTGTGCTGGCAGTGCCAGCCTTGGACTAGCAGCTGGAGGGATGTGCACATGTCTGGTGGAAATAATATGAAGACCTCAGGTTTCCTTGTATAAATTAGCTGACAGATGCTAACAGTTTTGAGTGTCTCTTAGCAAAAAAAAAATCGGTTCAAAAGAGGAAAGTAACTGCTGTCTCATGTCTCACCAACTGGCATTTTCGCGGTGGGACAACTGATTAATTTTAGGTATCTAACTCGCTGTGCCGATAGGAGAGGCTAATTTTCCAAAGACCTCTGGAAAGAAAGAATCTGCTACACAGAGTGATTCAGATCTGCAACTTAACTTAGATCCTCTGAATTGTCCTCCAGGGGAAGCTCCCTCATCAGTTCTACATAAGGAGACTCGCCTCCTAATTTAGCTACATGAACAAGGTGGCCTGAATTCTGGGGACTCAAATGCCTTCCCAAGAGCCCACTAATCCGCGTGTGGACAGGAACCAAAATACAAAACGAACCAAGAGAGCAATTAAAAGTAAAAACCAGGTTAGACAGGACAATTTTGCTTGTGGTAAGCCTCTAGAATGAAACTGGAAGGGCCTGGCTCGCCCCTCCTGAGAAGAAAAGAGCCTGGGCATTGGCCTCTGCACGAGCTACCACCGAGGAGCTGTTTCTCGTACAGATGTGGCGGTCAGGGGATGATGCCTTGTTCCTACTGTTTTTCCCAGATCAATGTTTTCTACAGATGTGTGCCTCCAACATCTAAAATGGGTATTTTTCTTTGCATTTCACTCAAAGTAAGCAAAACTAAAATCAGCTAGCTGCAAGTTAATAAAACCAAGATGTTCTACATCTAAAACCAAAAAATGAACTAAAATTTCAAGTATTTACTGTACAAGAAGTTCACTGTTATCTTCTCTCCCCAAGATTAATATTTATCATACTTAATTAAACTTTCTTTTACATCCATGTATACTCCACTTCAAGCCTGAATACTAAATATTATTAATAATTATGGCTAGTACACTGATTCATGCAAACACAAATCACATATCTCTAGAGTCTAAAGAGGTAGTCAGCTTTCATTAGCGGAAATCCCAAGACACGAGCTCTGGCAGTCCTGATTTTATGGAAGATTTTCTGTGTGTTTGTGACTTCTTTCAGTAAGTTAAAATAGCAAGCAACTTCTCATTACCTTGAAGCCTCTTGTGGCTTTTCTTCAGCAGCTTTAAGGTAACCGTTCCACTGCCTGTGGCGACTGTGTTCTGCCTTATGCCAGTGCTAAAGAGCAGAATTTTTCTTTAATTTGCAATTTTTAGTGCCAAGGAGATGTGACCTCTTTGTCCACGAATCAGACAACAACATAGTCCAGAAGAAGTGAATATTCAACCCATGCTTTCCAGACAAACCTGTTATTTCCAGTGTAAAAGGACCTTCAGTGGTTTTCCCATACTTTCAAAGTTCACAAAGATCTTAGAAAAACTTCTTTTCACCCTTACTCTCTAATTTGTGGTAGCTATGTGTATCAAAGAATTTTGACACTTTTACATCAGACTACATCAAGCATTATCCTTCACAAAACTATAACTTATAGCTCAAACTTTTATAAATCTAAACATTATTTTTAATAAAATTGCAGCAATTAATACTCAAGGTTTTGGAGTTATAGAACACTAGCTACACCCTTCGGCTTTTTATTATTCACTTTGAATAACAAACAATTGCTTTCAGTTGTTACCTCTCTTCTCTCAATACCTTAGTTGATGGTCCAATTAAACCAATCATTTTATATGGCCCAAAAGAGGTTTTGATTTAAGGGGACTGGAGCTGGTGCACTCAGGAAGCCTTAGCATCCTTATGAAGAAGGGTAAATGAAATTTTCACACCCAGGAAACACACATATCAAAATCTCATATCAAAATACTAATGTATTCTACTTTATCTTCAACATATGATGCTTTCCCTGGGAAAAAAAAAAAAAAAAAAAGGTAGCATATGATTTGTCTTAAGTAGGAAAATCATCATGATTTTAATGTCTATTTTTGTATTAAGTCTCCTAAAACAAATGTTCTGCCCCATCTGCCAGCACAAACTGAAAGGCTCCAGAATTCCTTCCTCTCCATTTCTCACTGATGTTTATCCTCCAATGTGTTCTCTGCACATACTCTTTCTCTGACACATGTGCCTGTCAGATGATTTGGTAATATATAACTGCCTTGTGGCTACTTTGTTTGATGTAGCTTTGACATTCACATCTCTGTAGATCTCACTCTTTGAAATGAATGGAGGAAAAAAAAATATCCTAAAGCACCCTTTATTACCATCGTTACTTCATTGATTTCAGATAAATTCAAGCAGAAATAAATCTGGACAAACAGTACTCAAGACAGCATTATTCTGTTAGAAGCACTTAAGAACTTATTAATTGGTCACATATATCATAATTAGTTAGTTATTTCATAATTGTTATTATGATATCAAGCTGCAAAAGCAGGCATCCCTTTAATACAGAGCCCCAAATGCAATAATACAGTGGTAAAATTGTAACAAGAGGCAGAATACCTCCTGATGCCACTTGATGATACAATTGATGTCACAAATAATTTGTTTAAAACCTTGTCTCCAACAATGACTAATCCCAAATTCTTAGGGAAGCCACTGCAAAAAGAGACACTGGAATAAATATTTTCCACAAGAGGGCTGTGAAATACGTCAGGGCATCTCTAAGCCAGACGTGGCAATTTGCGTTTTAGAAATTAATGGGTTGGGGCTTTTTCACACTAATTTTGCATCAGCTTTTCTTAATACACCTAAATTTTAGTATTCACTACAAACTTTGGCAGGGACTTTGCCAGCTTGGTTCTACATTGTTTGCAAAGCCACTTCTTTCTGCTTGTTGTCAACTTGTTTCCCAATAGTCAGCAATGAGGACGTGGTATACACAATGTTTGAAGGGCTGTTTGTTATACAAAACTTAAAAAAACTGATGGCCCTTAGTTCCTGTTCTGAACTTCTGAAGGAAGAAGAAATAGTCAAATCCTACACAACTTCTCCATGCCAGTCATGATTTTGCAGACCTGCGTCACATCTTTCCATCAGTCAGATCACTTTAAACAGACTCCTATTTAATCTTTCCCTGTGCACCAGATGCTCCATACTTTTGATCTTCCTTGTCACACCTCTCTATATCTTTGCCCGTAATAATATACCTTTTGCAGAGGAAGGGAGAAGAACTTCATGCATTTAGAGACACAGTCACAACATGGTTTTGTAACAATAACATAATGAACTTTTCAGTTTTTTGTTTTTTTTTTTTTCCTCTTTGCTTCATGAGCATCTAATTTGCTTTCATAGCTGCTACTGAGAACTGAATTGGAATTTTCATAAAACTATATATTAAAACCTCAAATGTCATTCCTGAGTACTTAGAGCTAGCTCAGTGTCCATCACTGTATGCTACATTGGGATTGAGGTTTTGTTCACCTCTAAGTATCACACAATGTTTATTAAAAGTGAATTTCATCTACTAAATTATTGCCCAGTCACTCCTATGTCCTTCTTCAATGTTACACAGTCAGCCCTTGTCTTGAATATCTTGAATATCTCAAAAGCTATTCTGCTCTTTTCTACAGATCATTTATGAATCTGTTGAAGAGCACAAACCTCTGTGGAATTCAGCTGGTGACATCTCTGCATTGTGAAAATGGAACACTTATTCTTACCCTCTCCTGCCTCTCTTTTTACTGACTATTTATCCATGTGAAGACCTCCCCATTATCCCAGAGCAACTTAGCTGCTTTGTTGAGAGATATTGTTGAAAGTCATTCGGAATTCCATGGGAACCGTATCTATTGTATCTCCCTCCTACACATGCTTCTTACTGAATTCAAGGGCCTGAGGTTGGGAGGCAGTACTTTCCTATTTAGAAGCTAAGTCATTGCTAATATGCCATACACACCCATGTGTCCACTAATATTGTACTTAGGGTAATTTATACTGATTTATCAAATACAGACATCAGGCTTAATGATTTGTTATTTCTGTCAAGCTTCTCTGTGGCCTCTGGGACAAATTAATACTACATGTACCAACTTCCAGTCTGTTAGGATTAGGCTTTTCTATCACACCTACTTTCTCAGCTATTTCATTCTGGAGAAGCATTTGAATGATTTTAGGCAAGTATCGTCTGGCCATGGTGACTTATTATTCTTCTTTTGTCTATTTGTTCCATAAATTTGATTTCAAATAAATTGATAAATTTGATTTTCATCCTCTGATGAGTTTTCCATAAAGAAAGATTCTTTAATGGAAACATTGATAAATACTTAAATAGTGGACATAGCTTTATTTTTATTTTTTTTCCCACTAATGGTGTGCTTTTCTCAAAGCTGTTTCTCAACACCTTTGATCCTATGGACTCTGTGAAAGACTTTGCTATTTTTTAAATTAAGCACGGAAATAGTGGATTTTTGTGCATTTGCTGGCATGTTGAATCTAAGAATGGTTTCTGTTACAGAGCAGTTATTGAGAGAGACATTTTCAATCAAGTCTTTCACCAGTGCTCAGGAAAAATCTGCTACTTCTCATAGGTTCCCTGACTACTGGGTTCCATCAAACCATCATCAATGGGGTCAAAAAATGTAGATGTGGCAATTCATCCAGACAGGACACAACCTTTCTGATCTCACTCAGCATGTCACATTATCCATTGTAACTATCATATTTCTCCTACTGTATTTCATTACTTGTTTCTATAGATATATTTTTGGTTTATTCTTCATTCTGTGTTCCTTTTCCTATGTAGAACTGGAATTTCAGTCATAACTCACCAACATGGCTGGCTTTGCATGATGTGCTAATCTGATTTAATTGTCAGCTAGCTTTAACATAAAAACTTGAAACTAAAACTCTGTAATCCACCAAGAGACTCACACTGTTCTTTGCATATTTTGTATCTCGATACAGTTTTTCTTTGGAATTCGCAATATATTTCTTATGTCAATGGTTAGGTACTCTGGCTTTCACTGAAATTGAGGATGAGCCTTGAGATTTCATCTATCCCCATTACTCTTGCAGACAGCCCAGACTAGGTGACCCAAAGCCTTCCTGCCAAGGCCAGCTTCTCATTTGGAGAAACGAACTGCAAGGAGTCTGAACACAAGCCAACTATAGACATCCTATTGGCAGAGGGAATGGAACTGGTGCCACATTTTTGGAGCATGTTCAATTCAATGCATTTTATGTGCACTCTGTGACCTACCATGGAGGTGCAGCTAACTGGGAATCATTACTTTTGGTAAAAAGACACTGCAGACTCTACAGAGAAATACTTATGTAAAACATAATAATTGATTTACAGAATAGTAAGAAAATCAAACAGCATTAAAAGATTATTTTACATATCAATGCTATTTATCTAGATACAATCCACCAATGGAAACATTTAAAATACTATTTACAGCTCAGAAAACTGTAGCATGATACACACAGAGATTTTAATATGATTGCAAGCAGGCTACAAATAGCCAGAAGCCAAAGCAGGGATGCTGAATACATAGAAGCCTGAGCAATTTTGTGCTTTAACCATACTGTGCAAATCTCAGTAAGATCCAAATGGTAAAATATATTTTTCATACATTATGCATGCACACATGATGTTCAATTTTCCATACCTTAAGCATCCTTACATTTCAAGGGAAAAATTCCACACATGTTTTGCCCTCGCCTGTGCTGAAGGAGATCCAGAATCTTCACTACAAAATATTCAAGTGTGCAGTAGATCTTCCCCGGACTGTAGCATGCAGCAGATGTGTGTACTTTCCTGCTTCCTAAGAAGGCTGATACACAGGGTAGTGGAGCGTCTTACAGGCTCCTGTGAGTAAAGGAATCTAACTATTCACTAATGTTGCCACCAGTGAGGAATATGAAATAAAAGCCTATTACTGGTGGATATGAAGCAGCTGTGCAACCAGTGATGTGTTCTTCGTCACCCCGTGTTACACAGTTTCTGCTTCAGAACTCTTCTCTTCTGAGGATCATGTAGCTCTCTGCAAACTTTATCAAAGCCCAGAAAACTTTCTTTCTGTGTTAGGCCTTTTGTTATTTTTCCCACTTAAGGGAAGATCTAAGGGACTACACTAAGGTCACACAAATGGCAGTGGTTAAATTAAAGGTGTGTGTTGAACTGATTGAGTTTAATATGGGGAAGATTGTGAGGAGACCACAAAACACTTAGTGTCCTCTCAGTTCCTCCGGCCTTAGCCAAAGAAACTCCAAGAAAGTGAGATACTGTAAACAAAATAATAGTGTCTACAACAAAATTCATATCAGTTTAATTAGGTAACCTAAAATGATTACTTCCCTATTTTGTATTTCAAACAGGATTTTTTTTCCTAATACATGTTTTCCTAACATTTACTCCTAAGAGTAAATTAAGGGAACAAGATGAAAATTAAAATTTTATGATGAACAATTATAACATACATATAAACATTTATACTTGTATCACACAAGACATCAGTGTTGCTGCCAGAAAGCACTAAGTGTGGTTCCCTGAACCACAAAAGCATAGATGTAGCAACTCTCTTCCTTCTTCTTAGTAGTATATAAGGAAAAGTATGTATTAGCTTATATTAGGAATGCATAAGGAAATTCTCTCTAATTTTAACTGGGGCATTACTACAAAGACAACTTGTACGTTCACCTGAACTGAAACATATATTAAAGCCTGATCCAGCACACACATACATAAATTACTTCTAATATGGATGTAAGACTTGTGGGGGGAACCACAAGTACAGTCTCATGTTTAGCTCCAGTTTAGTAGTTAGGGCATCCAACAGTGGAGAAAAAAGATCCCTTCCTCCTAGATTGTCTATATATTGTTATGCTCCATTATCACTAAAAGGGCAAAAATAGTATATATTTTGTATGTTCTACACAATAACCAAATTTCTAAAGTCTTTTCTATTCTAACCTCAGACCTCTGACCACCAGTCCAGTGTCTGGTTGCTATCAGGCTGCTCACTGATGGAACCAGTGCTGCTCAGCTCTCAGATGCATGTGGGACAGGTTTCTACACCAGGGATAGGAAAGACCTTTTCCTTTCCCCCCTCTTTTCACCTATAAATGCCCATTAGCCTGTTCTTCAGAATCAGCTTCAAGGCTGGGAAAATTGTGATTTCCAATCTCCCCAAGGTATGATATGTATGGACTCTGAGAAATCTACTACTTGGGGAAAATAATGTTTTCTTCCTTCTGCCCTTCTGTTTACCCTTAGAAAGTGCTCTGTTCCCAGGATTTTCAGTAAACCTAATCTTCAGCTCCATCTACTGAGGCAAGAAACTGAGATACTCTACTTGTCCATTTTTCCCCACTGGCTAGCTATAGGGGGCTTCCAGGTCATCATTTTGATGTTTTGCGTCATTTTCACTCCTCCCTCACTCCCTGCTTTGACTATACTCTGAGAATAGGCTTACCTTTCTCTTCAGAGGTAAATGTCTTAAAGTGGAGAGAATATAACCTTAACTATGTTTGCAATTGTCTGTTTCTTGTGCAGTCAAAATCTAATTAAAATATTAAAAACTAATATTATTTTCAGTAAAGCGCTGAAACGAGTAGTGAGCCAGTGAAGGAACCTAAGTGTGTTAAACTTATTTATATGTTGTAGTATGACAGAAAACACATAAGTATAGCTGTCCACAGAAGAGAACTAGTCCAATGTGATCACCAAAGAACAGATCCCAGAGCACATTAAAAAAAAAAAAAAAAAAAAAGAAAGAAAACAAAACAAAACAAAACTTTCCTTACCAGGGAGATTCAGGCATCAGTGGCAAATGACCAGAACAGGAATGGGAGGGTGTTCTAAGTTTATATAAATGTATAAGTAGTAGATGGTTTGCCTGTGCTTGAGAGTGAGCCACTTGCACCTGAACAAGTTAGAGATTTGCTTATAAAAGTATATATATTAAAAAAAAATAATATATACTCAAAATAGTAGAGCAAATCCCCAGGGCAGACAGAGCTGAAGTCTAAATGTCACTGCTCTTTTGGAGACAAGATCAACCTATAACCTTATCAGAACACAAGTTATGTCAGTGAACAACAGCCAAAACCTGCAGAGGCATTTTAGAGATTTTTGCATTCTAATTTATGAATTTCAGTTGCTGCTTTCTAATTTGGACCGCTCCTTTGGAGAAAGACTTCGGTTTAGTTCACATTTTCTTTAGTTTACATTTTCTTTAGTGCTTACAAAAGCCCGGAAAATCTATCACTTTTATCTTTGTGCATTTTGATGACGCATAATACTGATTAGAAAGTGTCTCAGCTGGTAATATGTTCCCTTCATAATTTTTTTTCAAATGCTGTTTTTATGCAGTTCATACAGGAATCCAATTAGCATATCATTGTGACTGATTAAATATGCCTCACGTAAATTTACATGTCAAAATACATACTGTACTTAAACAAACAGACAAGGATGCCAGTCTTCTGTAAACAGCTTTGCATGCATAAGCTAACTCAGAAACACAAAAGCTTATATTTAAATTCTCAGTGACTACCTGAATAAAGATAGAGTGAAAGGGAGACAGAAAGGTAATGTTACTCATGCATGAAGTGAGAGAATGAATATAGACATTTGTCTCTCTTTGTCTCTGAAGAAAACTATTGACAAGAGATTCCCCATCTGCATATGAGGCTGTCACGTCAGATTAGCTCATCAGGTAATGGAAATTTGGCCTCTGATCCAGAAAAGGTCCCTATGCACTAAGAATCGAGACTGTTTCAAAGAGATTGTATTATCTTAGACAGCAGGATTAAATTAATATGGGAATGACTTCTACTGGAGGAAATTTTTTGTTAAACATGTGCTAATGTTTATTATGCAGAGCATCCACTTCTCATGAGTGATCTTTCCTGACATTTATTCATTACTTTTTGACCTTCCTTGCAACTGAAAAACAAACAAGCAAAGCACATCCCCTATGAAGCACAGATGATATGGTTTCAACCAAATCCTCTGAAGATGCTGTAGGCCAACACACATTATGAAATAGTAGGAGAAATTAAATTGTGTTCAGATAGATCAAATTAATACCCCAAAAGTGGATAAATTATTGAGGTCAATCATAAAGGCCTGGATTCACAAAGTTGATGTTGTAGCTACTGTTCCTAACCAGGAAAGGGAAGACCCCAGATTCAATTCTTTCTCCATTGAGTAGTTCACTAATTTACATTAAATATGCAATGAAGAAAGGACTTGGAGATGAGCTACCAAACTCCTGAGGAATACCTACATACTAGGCTGCAGTGTTCCCTTCTGCTCTTGTGCACTCTAGGTCAGTGAACCCTGCAAGATGTAACAGCATGTAGAGGAAAGACTGAGAATCTCCTCCTGATGCTCTACTCACACCTTGATTAAGGAGATGGTTTCAGCCTCCTCAAAGCAGAGGAGAACAGTGAGTTCATATCTTCACACTGACCAAGTGCATCTCTGAGAGGAGACTGATCTTCCATCTACAGAAAGACTGATTACACATATGCACTGTGGTTTGTAGTACAAGCCAGAGGGAATAAACACATCAGGAAAGCAGCAAGTAGTTATAGAGCAGAAGATAAAACCCACTGTATATATGACTAGATACACTTGACGGTTGCAAACAGTTCCAGGTGAACTCAAGTCTTCTTTATGACTTCATTGGAAAATTGGATTAGGCAACCGCTGAGCATGGCAGAAAACAAGAGGCTACCTCAGCCTTGACTTTAATGATGCCTCACATGTAAATAAACATGTAATTAATTTGATCCATACCATCTGCTTCTGATTTCACACAAATCAGAAGAGCAATGGGAGGAACAATACATAACATGGAGATATTTTCCACAAAGCAGTGATATATACGACTGAGATAATCTATCAAATTGCATATGCTTATTACCATTGTAATGCCTCAATCTTCTGTATATTCTAGTATAGAAAGATGAACTACATAACTCAAGTTAACAAGTCTGAAATAAGAAATATGATTAAAAGGGCATTTCAAACTAAATTTAGGATGTTGAAATAGTGAAATAATAGAAATATCAGGCCAATGAAATGACACCTTATTTGATGTTACAAAAAGCACAGGTGTCATTTAATCTAAAATAAGTGATATGTATCAGTGGTTGTTATTAAATCCATACACTGGTTCTATTACTTCATTTAATATGTTAAAAATATAGAAACAGATTTCTACATTCTCCAGTATCTAAAATCAGTGATTTAGAATGTTTCTTTGCCATATTTAATACTAGCAGAACTGAATGCAATTTAATCTTTATCCCAAAAGTGAAGAAATGTTTTTAACAAGTTTGAATTCACATCACAACTTTCAGTCCATATTAATAGCACTCTGAATGTCAATGTTCAAGAAGAAATGGAAAACAGAAATTTATTGTTAAGCTCTAATTGCTGTCAAAAGGATGATGTTTTAATACCGACAGTGATAAGTGATGTAAAATTTTCAAATGCTACTGCAGGGAGAAAACAGTTATTGTAGATAGTTCAAATCCAGTGCCTACCCATTTATTTTATCTTTGCTGGAAGCCAGGTACAGATGCTTAGTAAAAGTACAAAAATTTCTGACTGGACAATCACAAAAAAAAATAAAAATCACTTGTAGGAAACTTTTTACTTCTTTTTTTACTTCCTAAAAATGAAGCATATCCCTTTATGAAAATTTATCACTGATAACACCAAGCAACTACTGATGTTTTAATCATTAATAGAAAGCTAGAGGCAAGTTCTTAGTTTAACTAAAATAATTACTTTGTTTCCTCAAGTTTTGTTTAAGACTAACTTTCAATCTGAAGGGCATCTCACACAGTTTCAGGAGTAGGGTCAAAGAAGACCTACATTTATTAAACATTGCCAGCTCTTTTGGTGCTTAGAGCTGAGACGTATTAAGAGCACTAGGCCATCAAATTCAAGGGAAGCTGTGAGTGGAATTCAGCTCTCAAATTAAGATATCTAAAGCTAAGTGTCTCCACAGACATGCCTACATATTTGTTGGTTGCCTAAGCTCCCAATGTAGTTAATAAAGGCCGAAGGTAATACAGTTAGGAGGGCTATTCAGATCTCCTTGAATCGGCCACCTACTCTTGCCCAGCTGAATAGCTCTCAGCCCTACTTACTGCAGATTGATGAGAAACCCAGAGGAAGACTTAGTGCAAGACCCTAAGTGTCTAGGGTCTAACCAACAGTAAGTCACGTTGGTTATCCCACCTGGATCCAGAATGTGGGCCAGTCCAGATGTGGACCCCCCATAAGTGAAGTCCCAGGCAAGTATCTTAGACAGCTAGAGCACCTCCAGTGGCCCCACATGTCTCCCCTCCTCTTTCATGATCCAGCCCAAGGAAAGAAGAACCAGAAGTTTAAAGACAGGAGAACATTCTCGAATCATTAGAATTTTGGTTGACAGTTGCTCTGAGCACAATTAATTATTCAGATTGTATCACACAACAAAAAAAATTTGATACATCTAAATGCTTCCTTCATCTACTGATAGCCCAACAGTGCTCCAGAGACCATTCACATACATTATAAACTAAAGACACAATTACATAGAAAATTCTGAGAAAATAAAGTTACTTGTCCCACATGAGTTGTTTGAGAGAAATTTTGTATTTGATCTTCTCTTAGACTGTATCATCAGGTACTGTACAAACGGTGGAAATGTATCAGTCACTACTCTTAATGAAAAAATATTTTGCTTTGGGTTATTGATAGAAAAAAATCCCTGTTATACAGACAAAAGAACACACATATATGCTGTGAAAAAGAAGCATACATAATAAGTTTCTAGAGGGGATTTTTTTTTTAAATCTGTGTGAAATCGCATATCCTGTAGCTTGAAAATGTATCGTTTCAGCTTAATGACAATCAAGATTTAGCTTACTTATGTAAGAGAATGCCCAAGAAAAAACACAGTACTTAATTAGAGAAAAGCAACTTTTGCTTGCTAATAAAACTGTATATTTTTTCTCTCTTAATAATCAGTACCATAGAAGTCATACTGTGTATTTTTCAGAAAACCTATAAATTTTTCAGCCAGTGACTTTCAGACTCTGTTTTTCTGTAATACTTAAATGATTTAGTCGCAATCCAAGCAACAATGCATGTAATATTCTTCCTATTAAAGCTGAGAAAAATCACAAGAAAATACTGAAAAATCGAAAATCACATTGAGTAAAAGTGATAAAAACCACATCTGTGATTTAGGAGCATATGGCTTTTTCCTTATTTTGTAAAAGAAATGACATTTAAAGCTGTTAAATAAGGTAGGTCCAAAATGGGATTTCTTGAAGTTTTTGTTCATAACACAAGTAAAATTGAAATTCTTCTTAAAATAATGGAAAAGGATGTTTAATAACATAGTAGATTATTTGATTAGGAAGTGGCACAAATAAAAGGGAAAGACATTGACTGCATGCTTGAGAAGGCTAACAGTGTAAGTTTAATGGCAGATAAAAATATGTATGCTGAAATATTTTCTTCCAAGTAGAACATCACTTTGACCTCATTCCCACAATTTAATGATTTCTTTTACCCACCAAGTCCAAAGTCTAGTGAGGTAATGGCTTCAAGAAAAGTCAAGGCAAGGCTAAAACATGTTGGTAATCCTCTAGTGGGAATGAACATATGACGGATACTTACTACCCAAGAAATTAATTAATTCATTTCAAGGGAATAAATATGATTGTTTCAAGCACGGTGCTATGCACCCTGACTGCATATTGCAATGGCAAGACTAGAAAAATGCTAATAACTGTGCTGAAACTTCCCCCACTGTCTAAGCAAATTGTTACCCTCATTTTGTACCAAAATATATTCAGCCATATATATCTAATGATACAAGGTGAAATGGATGGGGCTGTGTTCAGGTAATGTTGAACAGATTATCCTCCAAGGGATTCTTAGCCATCATTCACCCACATGAGACCTCTGGAAGGGTCTCCCTAATACAGTTTGGCCTTGTTTCTCCAGCAGTTTCATAATGAAGTAAGAATAGGGGGTTCCCGCAGCATGCCTTGTGGATATTTTCTTCAATATCCAAGGAAGAGGATAGGCAAACCGAAGTTTGTCCTAAAAGGACAAACAAACATGATGGGAAGGTTACAGTGTGATGACTAGTAGAGCCTCAAATTACAGTCTAGTTAATCCCTGAAAGGATGTCCTTGCCTTATTGCTATAAATGTGAGGAAAAGACAACATAAGCACCGGTACTGTTCAAAAACCACAGGAGCCTTTACCAGCAGTTAGGAGTAGGTTGAGACGAGAATTTTAGGAATGTATGTGCTTTGGTTTTCAAGTTTCACTGTTTTGTTTTGGTGTTTTTGTCAGCGAGTTAGACAGGTTTAGTTATACACGTGCAATATGTAAAGGTAACAGCATTATTTATCAGGATTAGATAATTTTGTAAAACCAATGGCACTCAGAGGCGCTCCAGGCCACAATAATGAAAAGTTCTGCAGAGATGGAGAGGAAGACAAGAGGGAGGGGAGTAAAAAGAAGTGACAGCTTACATTAGAACCACGCTAGCTTTTAAAATACATGAATTTCAATATCAATTGCAACCTACCAGAAAACATCTTTCAAAAAGGCCTGCTGTTCTCATGCATTGATATGGAAACTGGTGACTTTACTTTCATCACATACTGCCACTTCTTGCCAAAAAATGGCAGCCTTCTTGGAGTAGAGTCAAAACCAATGACCACAACAGAAGCACTGAAACTGCAACAGTCGTTTCTGTTAGATCAGCTCAATTTTCCTTTGGGTTTCTCTTAGAATTTGAAAGGAAAAATGGTATTAAGTGTACAACTTAATTATTTTTAAGTAGACGGACTTTGCTTTTAGCAGGAGCTAAGCATGCCCTGAAGTAGAATAAGCCATTAAAAAATGGCTTGCAATCTCCCACTGAACATCCAGGGTGCTCAGAATTAAAAAGCCATTAAAACTAAAGAATACTGTAATGATGTAACTTAAAAGCAAGTGTATGCAGGTGAACACTATAGCCTACTTGACCACTAACAGTCATCTCCAGGTATCTATTTATATCTGTTATTTCTACCCTCAGACTATTTTCTTTAATTTTTAAAGGGCTGGAAGAATCATGTGCATAGACAGAAGTCCATGTGAAAATTTAAAAATCCACAGCCAACAAAACGCAACTCTTTTCCCCAACCTATTTATTCTGTGGACTAAATACAGCACTAGATGCCATTTGAGATGACCCAAGCACCTAAGATATCAGTAAGGAGCTGGCAGAGGTGACACAGAACTATGGGAAACCAGCACATTCCTGAAGCAGCATTTGGCACCGAGCTACACCCTGCCCTCTTTGCATAAGGGAAGGCAGAAATACTTTGGTCCAAAAAATGCTGCTCCTCCCTCAACAACAGACTTCTCTGCCCATATTAAGCCTGAAATGTACTCTAAAGGTGCTTGAGAAAGGTCTAAGGGGTTTGCTTTCACTGGAAGATCTTGGTTGGCCCTAAATTTAAGCAAGACTCCCATTGTAGTTAATGGAGAATAACAGGATCCTCAAGGGAATGATATATCTTCGACCTACCTCAGACACCAATCATAAGTGTGATAGACATGTATGAGATAGATGAGATACAGATGAGACAGACGCCTCTCATGGGATGAAATGAATTACCCTCTGGAAGCACTTATTACATTCAACTGATTGTAAAGGGAGCCGAGGTTGACTAGCTTACAGATAAAATATCTAAAAGACAGACACCCAAGGTAGAGGAGATGAAATCCACTCTTACGTTTAAATTTGATTACAAAGAATTGAGTTAGCTGACACAATACTGACCATGACTGATTGGGTCTGTGCACAGAAGGACAACTCTAATTCAGCAAGGAGCTGCAAGGCAGCTACTGTAATTAGTTGACACGATACTAAACACAACTTTTTTTCTAAGGCATTCGCTCAATTCATTTTTAACATGAGCAGAATTGTTTACCAGTTAAGGGATGCAGTCTTAGAAATATGGGACAGTTAAGAATGATGCATCTGAGAAATTTATAGGGAAAATAAAAAAAACCACACCACTTTGCAATTCTATTCTGGACACTTTAAAATATTAATTAATATAAAATATTAATTCTCATTTTAAAATGGGAAATTGTGTATGTTCTGATGAACACATGAAGTAGTGCTGAAACAAAAATTAGAATTATGCATTGCTAAACTGAATGCCTTTTTAAATAGCAGGCTGTATGAATTAAAAAATTGACACATTTTGCCAATGTAAACTGACAGTATTTGAAAGGCTTTTCTTTAAAATAAAATGTGAAATTAGACTGCCTACTGTCACAAGTTGAGTGAAGCCAGCAAAATTTATGTTGCCATAAGGACAGACAAGAGAGTTAATAGATTGTACCAAAACTTTTAAATTTCAGTACAGCTTATACAAATGAAGATATTTATGTAAAATAACAGGCATAGAAATATCAAGAGAAGCAAGTGACAGCATTAATGCAGGACTGGCATTTTATGTTTAGCTAAAAAAGACTAATGAATTGAACTCCTATGGAAATATAGTGTGTATGAAATTCTCATACCTTCCCAATGAGTTCATAATGATTACTGCTATTACAATGAATACAAAATTAATGAATAATAAATTAAATCCTTACACTAAATTGATATTAGTAGGATCTTTAAGTCATTAATTTTTTGTAACAGTCAAGTCACAATCCATAATAACCTTCTGAGAATAACAACTTATGGATTTAATTACAGATAAAAAGAAATGTCTTCTATTAAAATGTGGGAAATTATGCCCTAAAAAAATTAAAAACAGAACAGATGTGGGAAAGCAGCAAAGAATGTTCATGAACTAAACTAGCAATATTAATAAAAAAGGAAATTAGAATGTCATGTTTTTACTTACTATGTTTTCAAAAGAAATATTGCAGGGTTAGGATAAAAGATGAACTTGCCAAGCATACTTACAAAAAGTTTGATTGGTTTGTGATATGTCAAGTGCAGAGAAATTTTGTCCTTTTTATACAACAAAAACTTGTCATAGGAATTAAGCTAAAAATCAAAACAAATGTCTCATCTAAATTTGGCAATCCTCACCCAGGATTCATCAGAAATCTAAAATATTAAAGGGAAATTTTGTTCATATCATCTTCCCAGGTACCATCCTAGAGAAAAAACAACTGTCAGCCCCATAGATATATTGCATTTTGAAAGTTTAAACATCCTTGGAAATAAAACACGGAAGGTATTTTGAGCAGACATGCCTCTGTGTGCTACCACATCTACCATTGGAGATTCAATTACTGTTTCTAAATAAAATAAAAAAGAATGGAAATCTAATAGAATTCCTTGTATTTTCTTACAACTGACGTTCAGACGAAAAAAAAAAAAAAAAAAAAGAATTTAAGAGCTATACAGAGAAAGCTACAGTAAATTTAAAAACCTGTAAAAACTTATGTTTTCCTAGAGTTGGTTTCTATATGAATAGCCATATGTGGTTCCTGTAGCCACGCACTGTATCTCCAGCAGCGTTCAAAAGGAAAAGACTACAGAAATCAGACACAACTGGTTTCACTTCTTTTGTTTTTCAAATATTTACATTCTCTTTTAGCCATTACCTCTTTAATGAGCTAAAGGTGTCAAAAGAGTACAGAATACCTTTAAATATAAAATGTGTAAACGTACTATCTAACTTAACATGCAAAAGTATCAACACAGACAACCTGTCCTCTGTAGTTGCCTGGATGAGGGTAGGGCTTGACCAGCAACAGCTTTCACATCTCTACAGGGATTCACCCCAAATTCAGTTTTACCTCTTGTGATAGCAACCACAAACCGTGGTTTAATGAATGTGTGAAATGCATGTGTTTGTACGGAGGAGGAACTAGAGGGATGAAAGATGCTCACCAGCAGTAACAGGGCATTCTGCAAAAAGCCGATAGCCATTACTAGATACACAAACAACCAACTTGAACTTATTCCCAGGGGTACCAGAATTTGAACTTGGAAGTACACATGTGTTAGTGAAAACATGCTGTGGACTGTCTGCCGTGTTACCAACCATTCTGTCTTGAGAGCTTCCATTTACACTTTTTTCTTTTTCTTAGTGAAGAAATCTGAGATGAAAATGTCTTTTGGAATGAGGAGCCTTAGATACTTATTGCCTTCTGTCTACAGCAAAGATTTATTTAACTGTATGGCAATATTCCACTAAGTTTGTTTAAAACTCTTAAGGGCAAGTTATAATTCATTTTGATACATACGCCTCTACACATAAATATGTGCCAATTCTAACATTTATGATTGCTTGCAGTATAACAGATATCAGTATAAACCAGATATCAGTTTAACAGTATAACAGAAGACAACAAATTAGAGCTCTTAAACTCTCTCATAGTCTTTACCTACAAGCAACATGCCAAGAAACCAATATAATGTGAAAGATGGATGCACTTACAATGGCAAAGAGTATCAGAGAAACAGGAGCGATATTGTAGGAAAAAAAATGTGATAAATATGCAAACCCTGCCTCATCACCAGTTTAATAACAACAGAAGAGACCCAGCTTTATTGTCCATACCATCGCTTCTGGATACAGCTACCCATACCTCTGGTACTTTAGGTTTCCCACATCTCCCAGCTTTCATCACTTTTTTTTTCCCACTCTGCTGGTTTCAAATGTTTAGTTATCCTATGAGAGCTCTGCTGGTGGCAGGGGAAACTATGGACAGAATATGAGAGGAAAAGAAAGAAGCACGAAAAAGCAGAATCACAAGAGGACTGAGGAAATCATTGCAAACGTTTGATTTCACCCATGTTTAAATTAGCAGCCATAAGAGGGTTAATAAAACAGTAATTTACTATCAAGTAATAATTGTTAACGTATTGTCGAAAGCAGACTACTGGGAGATGCCAAGTGAAAGATAGCTTACTTGCTTAAAATGTCACCTAACTTTGCAAACGTTATGTTGTAACATAAAATAACAGGTTCTACAGCAGGTGGGGTTCTCAATTTGAAACACATTAAAAAATTAGCATTAAAATACTTTTAATTTAACATAAAATAATGTAATAATCTGGTTGAATTCTCAGTTGTTAAGTGGAAATAATAGAAGTTGGAACATGCCAATCCATTTTACAGAAAAGGGTAGCAACTACACTCAGTGTGGTTGATTTTAGCTGCACATTTCCCATTAATGTTAATGTGAGTTTCACAGCTATATTGCTGCACATGGGTAGAGAATATACCCTCCAGTTGCTAAATGGCAGTGAAAGAAGAGAATGAATACATGGTGATTCCCCTGAAGAGGAAAAATGCCAAGGAAAGAAATGTCAGAAAGAATAATATAATACACAGAATCCATTCAGAGAAGGAGGGATGGGGGAGAAGGGAGGGGTAAGGAGGCACTTTCTGTCCTTTTTCCAAAAAAGCGCTTGTGTTCTGGGTTCCCTGCAACGATGTAAAAATTGAAAAAAGACTTAATGGCCTCTTATAAAAGGCCAGTCATGAAATTCAATGGAAAAAGCATCTTTTTCTCAATTCAAATCTATGTTTCAGATGGACCTACTACTTCTTTACAGTTAGATTTAAAGCTTTATCTCTTTTTTTTTTTTTTTTCCTATTTATCTATATGCTCTTGATCACGTGTAAAGTGGAGGGGAAAAAAAAAAAAAAAAAAAAAAAAAGAGGAATATTTTCATCAGCACTACATCCCTGTGGCCCTTTGCTGCTTACAGTTCAACAGTTTGCCTGGCACAGCTGATCAAAGTTAAAAACAGATGCGCAAAAAAGTGGTCCTTTTTAAAACTACTACTACTACGAGGTTCTAGCCCAGTTCCAACTGCAGCCATGGAAACACTGCAACTTTGTCTTACTAGGCTCAGGGTCTAGGATGAGGCCGCTAAATCCTGACCTGCATTTCCAAGGTACATACTGGTCTGCCCAAAACCATTACATTTTTAAGGTTCACTTTCCTTCTCCATGCATGGTAATTTCACGGTCATCATATACCTGTATTAGGTATTTCAATTCAAGAACCAAAATTAAAAGGAAATGAACATTTAAATATGTATATAATCACCGCAGACTTGAGGTCCTAGATGTGGTTTGGAATCAAAGCTGAACACCTTGAGTCCTTCTGAAAAATTCCCTATTTATCTCTTTCTGTCTTTTATATATATACGCATGCACAGACTGTCCAAAGCACAAAGAATAGCACGGTAAGGGAGAAAAATAATTTTCAGTTTAGACACATAAAACAACAGGAAGAGGAAGTCAATGCTATAAAACAAATGATACATTTTATAAAAGTTTACACTGTTTTTATAATTGTTTTAATATATTTCTTGGGGGGTGTGTGTGTGTGTGCTTATTTTCTTATACTTTGCTAAACTGCCTTATCAGTTTAAAATCCATTATAGGATGAATCCATTAATAAAGTATTGCTGGATAACTCCCACAACAAAAATGGGAAGTTTTTGCATGCATTTAATTTTTGCAAATGAAATTTCCAGCAAAATTTTGCCATATTATCAAGTCAAATAAATACATTTTTTCTTCTATTTTGATTTTCTTTCATTTTCTTTCAATCTAAGTTTAAAGTATTAGCATTCATTATTTACCCTTTTTATATGTATAGCCAAATACACAATATATGTAACATACGCATTTAATGTATATGCATGTATATATAATGTTACACTCACATATGTGTGCATATGAATATACATTTTGTTTGTATCACAATATTAATTTTCCCATATTCCTCCAATTTCACATCATATGCTCATTCCTAAGCGTCCAATTTAGCTACATTGGTAAACTATGATAAATGAAATTACTCTGTATTATTAGTTCACTCACTCTGTATTATTAGTTCACTTAAGCTCAGCACAAAACTACAGTGAATACCAGTTTCCACAACTTCTAATTACAAAACATTAGCTACCTGAGTCTTCTCCAGCTGAGCAGATTAGCATAGATCTTCTCTGCTGACAGCTTTGACCTTCACTCCAGCAAACACTTGTCAAAATGCCAAAAGTAATTACCTGGCTGTTTAGGAAGGAGTAATGGGGTGTAGCTACCTACCTTTTCTTGTTACTGATCTAAAATGTCTATAAAACTTTGCCAAGAGGCACCCTCTGCATTTTGGCAAACACATTTTCTTCTCATGTGTCTGGGTTTTTTTGGTTTTAATAGCGTATCAGATATTAGCTACATGATCTCCTGCCAGCCATTCCCATCAAAATTCTTTGGGGTAGGAAAAATAACCCACTAGATGGATCCTTCAACTGAAATGATTTTATGATCGTTGTCATCCTGATTTTGTTGCACAACAAGAAAGCAGCAGGAGCAGCGCAGGAACAAATCATCATAGTTATATTATAGAAGATCATACTTTCTATCTTCTGAATTATCTTACAAAAACATTGTTATAGCTTTGCCTTCCCTTCCCCTCTCATAAAAAAAGCCTTATTCCTATTCATATTTCAGATTTACAATTAAGAAAACATAATTTACAGGTACTTCTTGAAAATCTATGGCTAGATTAAATCTAGCATGTCTTTTGGCTTCAGCAACATAAAACTGTACAATTTCTCATAATCTAGAGTGTTCAAATTTTATAGGAAATATTTTCCAAAGAAATTAAAGGGATTTGAGATATGTCTCTGAAGACCTGAGAATACAAGAAAAATTAAATATTTCCAGATTATTACAATGGTCATTGATCTCTAAAACCTGCATATAATCTTTTTTAGACAATGGAAAATAGCATCCCCAAATAAGAACAAGATCAAAAATTTATAAATCAGACTCCATCTTATCTTACATGTCTGAATTCATATCTGGAGTCTGGGAAAGATAGGGTTAAAAAAAAAAGGGGGGGGAAAAAAGCAGCTTTCTTTGACTACAGATAGTTTGGAAAACAAAATATATGAACATCAAATTACCTGCCTTGTAGTTCCAGCATTCCGTAACAATTTTGCAGGCTATCAGGCAGCAGCTGATGAAGTAGCCTTCAGTCCAGAGGAGAAAGACTGCTCCAAATTAAGGCAATGCTAAAATACAGACCTGAATTTTGCTGACAAGTGTGCCCTTATGAGAACTGCCAGCAAACTTAGCTTATCTTCAAAAACTCTCCCAAAGCTTTCAAGTAATTTCTTGTCCCATTTCCCCTCTCAGATACATTCCTCCATGAGCCATCGGCAGCAGAAGGTCACACAAGTGGCTATTTTCAAGACCAATGATATGTGAATCCGCCGGACCTCCTTTGTCAGCAAAAACTCTCCACCAGCCCTTTCATCTCAGGTCACAGAATCACAGAATCATCCAGGCCAGAAGAGACCTCAAAGGGTCATTTAGTCCAGCCTCCTCGCAGTCGCAGGGACACCCCCAACCCAGACCAGGTTGCCCAGGGCCTCGTCGAGCTTCGTCTTGAATATCTCCAGGGAAGAGGCCTCAACCACCTCCCTGGGAAACCTGTTCCAGAGTTCCACCACCCTTAAAGAAATTTCCTAATATCCAATCTAAATATGCTCTTCTCCAACTGAAATCCATTGCCCCTCGTCCTATTGCAGCAGGCCTTTGTGAACAGCCCCTCCCCAGCCTCCCTGTAGCCCCCTTCAGGTACTGGAAGGCTGCAATTAGGTCTCCGCAGAGCCTCCTCTTCTCCAGGCTGAACAGCCCCAGCTCCCTCAGCCTGTCCTCGTAGCAGAGCTGTTCCAGCCCCCTCATCATTTTCGTGGCTCTCCTCTGGACCCGGTCTATCAGGTCCATATCCTTCCTGTACTGAGGGCTCCAGCCCTGCACACAGTGCTCCAGGTGGTGCCTCACCAGAGCAGAGTAAAGCAGCAGAATCCCCTCTCTGGATCTGTTGGCAACACATCTTTTGATGCTGCTCAGGAGGTGATTGGCCTTCTGGGCTGCAAGTGCACACTGCCTGCTCGTGTACAACTTCTCGTCCATCAGCACCACTGAGTCCCTTTCCTCAGTGCTGCTTTCTAATACCTCATCCCCTAGTTTGTATTGATGGCGAGGACTGTTCCAGCCCAGGTGCAGAACCCTGCACTTGCTCTTGTTGAACCTCACAAGGTTCATCCGGGCCCACCTCTCCAGCCTGTCCAGGTCCCTCTGGATGACATCCTGTCCCTCCAATGTATCAACAACACCACATAACTTGGTGTCATCTGCAAATTTACTAATGGTGCTCTAGATTCCTCCGTCTATACCATTGATAAAAATGTTAAACAGTACTGGTCCCAGCACAGACCTTTGAGGGACACACCTTGAGACTACTCTCCATCTGGATCTCAGGCCATTGAGCACCACCCTCTGGATGCGACCATCCAGTCTTATCAGCCATCAGTTCCTTATCCACTGAACAGTCCACCCATGTTTGTGCCTCCTTCCCAAGATGTCATCCCATAAATCGTGTTCTACCAAGAGAACAGACTGCTACCTGGTTGGGGTCAGCTGCCCCTACATGCTGTTACCAAACCACTGTGCTTCTGGAGAAGTGCCTTTTAATGTTATTGCTTTTCTCCAGCAAAAAAGGGATGACAGCCTGAATCTAAGATGATTTTGTGTGTAATTGATTTTGAGTTTTTTTCTTGTGCTTTAAATAACAGCTGTTTCTCATAGAGCCCTGAAGTATCGCCGCTCTCCCTCACAATTTTTTATTATTCGGATGATATGAAAGCTATCCCTTACAATCATAAGATTGCTAGTCATCCAATTTCATATATTAAAAATAGGTTATTTAGTTACATCAGATAAAGAACATTTTTCTGTTTGTACCAACTAAAATAGAACATTATCCCCTGTTCCGCACAGTGCCTAGTGTTTATTTGCATGAATAGTTTAAAATTGTTAGGTTTATCTTCTTGTTCCACATTTTGAAAAGTTATAATCAATCTGTCTAATGGATGGAAAAAAAGGTACTGACTGTTCTTTTTCAGGTAAAGGCTAGGTTACAATACTATCTGCCCTAAAATTAGGGTCTCTTATATCGTCTTATTTATGCTCACCTAAAAAGTTACATATTCACCAAAAAAATACTAGATCAGCCTTATCTATTCTTTACAGAAAAGCTGTCTTTTATGTACCTGCCTTAACAGATTGCTTCTTACTGTAACATTCCTAAATAATTTGTTTTAATATACTTAGGAGCTGCTATAAACAGTCTCTTAAGTGTACTGCACAAAAATATATAAAACATTATGAAAGGACTGTAACATTTAAAGATGCCTGGAACTGTAAGCATTATTGTTATATATGTCGTATTACTTACATATTTCCATTTTCCTGGAAAATGTTTACCATAAAAATGCTAGATAGAAGCAATTTTGCTAAATAATATGATGAAATATGACATTAAGCAGGTTGTCTTGGGTCTGGGGATTTCTGCTTGCTTTGCTTTAAATTAGGATGAAATTTAGTTCTCAAATATTTTAGTAGAGGGACTTTTTGAGACCATGTTCACAGCATAGTACTGCTGCTGCACAAAAATTAATACTGCTTCATTTCAATCACACATTCTCAGTGCTCTTGACTTTGGTGCAGCTATTCCTTGATTTACATCATTTAAAATGTACAGGTCAATTTGAAACATCTATGTAAGGAAATACATAGCAAGCTTAACATGGAAAAAGACTTTTCATTTCACTTCCACAGTCAAAAATGCATTGGGAGATTTCTTGAACTTGAAGGAAAACCACTCTTCACTTCAACTACATGGCAGTTCCAGCTTGCATAAGTAACTGTAGGTGTGAACAAGCTGACTGCAGGAATTTGGTTGTTTAATAATATTACACATGGTAATATTTATCAAACTTGAAATCTTTGTAAAATTACTCAGCCTTAAATTAATTTTGAATTCTTAAAGAGCTTTGAACCTTTTACTAAAGCAAAATCTGAATGAAAGAGGCTTCAGTAAAAGGAATCAGGATTTTCACCAGAAAATTTTAAGAGACTTAATGACAGAAAAAATATTTTTAAATATATTACAAAACAGGAACTACAGGAAGATCCCGAAAGCTTTCTAAATTGCTGGCTTCAACCAATCTCTCTGGGTTTATCTGCAGTATTTCTGTATGACAGTCTTATCACCAACAATATTTACACATTTCTTTGGATATTAGTAATGGCTTTCTCTCACCTGTCTTTAGCTACTATGATAAGTGTCAGTTCATACAATCTATCTTTTTTCCTTTGAATGTAGAGGCAATCTAGGCAACTAGTTTTGACGAAATACCTAACATTTAGACAGCTCCAACAGGGTTAGGATGAATTCTACCCTTATAATTACAATGCATTTATATCACCAGAGGGCTCTTTAAAAAAGTCAGCTTTAAAATCACTACTAACCTTTAACAATGACATAAATTACTTTAAGAAAGGACTTATTTTTACCTGTCCTTATAGGCCTGCCTATAAATTTCAGAAAAATCAACTAACACATGGGTAGCTTCAACTAAACTATTCAGTTCCATTGAACCTTTGATACAAGTGTCTGGATCAGGTATCAACTGTTGTATTTTAAAACATTTAACATATCTATAATACATCTTCTTTATTTTGGTTTAATACCAACCTGATGGTTTTCTATGAATGGGTGTTTAATAAGAGGCATCGGAATGTAACAACATGAGCTATCATTGCTTTAATTAAAGAACATTTGCTGCATAATCTGACTTAAATAGTGTTTTTAATTCTATAAAATGATTAGCTACCTTCAGTGTCCCTAGTAGTTCAGAAGCTTGGTTTAGTGGTTTATGCTGGAATAGATTACATCACTTTATAATGTGAACAGAAGGAAGTTCTGACATTTTCTGTTACAACAGAGAGTAATTTTCAAGCAAAAAGATTTCTCCCTAAAATTAGATACCACACAGTTATTCTTAGAGGACACAAGTGTTTGTTTAAAAAAAAACCCCATCCTTACTTATAACAGCAATGAATATCATAATTAGAAGGAAGTCACTGGAGAAGAACCATAACCAAAGACACTTGCTGTTCTTCAGGACTGAGGCACAGTTTCTGAATGCTAACACCCATCACAATTGCTAAAGCTCATTCCCCTTTTCAGTAGAAGAACAAGGTAGGAAAGAAATGCCACCTCAGAAAGTCATTAATTATTGTATCAGACATTTGGTAGTGCAGGAGACCGTTCAGATTCTGAATAATACTTCAAAAATATAATGATATCCTTTTTTGCAGCATTGGAAAGTTTGAGGAAATTATTCAGATAGATTTAGATGATACAGCAGGTGAAAGGGAATTGATCTAGTATAGAGGGGTGAAAAAGGATGATGTGAACTAAGCAGACTTGAGTAGAAGAAATCAGGATTTGCATCAAAAGACTTAAGAGAGCTAACACAGAGAAAGACGTTTCGCATTACAGACAAAGAACTGTAATCCTCCTCAAACCAGGGCAACAGCAAGTGAAATCAGATGGACCTCGCAGCCTCCTGGCTACGTTGTTGGAAGTTTCTTACACGGAAGCTGTCAGTTCACTTCAAAGATGAACTTCAAATTATTCATAGACACACTCTTTGTTACCGTCTCAGACAGAAAGACACCTAGTTGCACAGTCTACAAAAATCTAGACAGAGTGAAGGAATTCAGCCATAGACTTTAATCTTGTTCTGTTCACTTCATCACAACTGAATTACAAATCTGACAACTGCTGGCCAATGAATACTTTCAAAACAAGCATCATTGATCATGGTTGAGGGCTAGAAAATGAAACCAAGACAGTGTGCTAGCATGGACGTGTTTGTGACTGAAGCAACAGAGTTAATCTTTCTGAGGCTTCTCACAAGGCATGCAAAGCCTATGCCAAAAGCCACCCTGACAACCAAGGCTGGTTAGAGAAGAGGAAGCCTCTTTACCCAGAAATGGAAGTTTCCTGCTTCTGATGATATAGTACTCATATCTCCTGCACTGACAAAAAAGAAGATAGGTGTTGCCATTATCAAACCAAGACAATGGACACTGCCAAGTTTCATTATGTTAGCAACAGAAGCAGTACAAAGAATAATAAATTCCTAGATTATACGTAGTTAAGAGTAATATATTATGCAAAGAGCTTCTAACAATTAACGACATATGGTCTAAAAAGAATCAAAGGCCAGAGAGGGTTTAATCACAAGCCGAGAAAGTCACAGTATGCTGAACTCAGTGCATTAATTGACAATTCCCAGGTTCTGTTCAAATTCATCTGTGAGATCACAAAGTTTTTAAGACACAAGTCAGCAATATCTATTCTAAATATGCATTTAACTGAATACCTGGATAGCTAAATAAAACTTTGCATAATGATCTAGTTGATGACTTATTCCTCATTGCTCTGTTGTTCCTTCTCCTAGTCTCCCTTCTTTACATTTATGGATTTTTCACATATACACTTTACATGTAGCTTTACTATATGAAGATACAGAGTAATATTATATGAAGATAAATCTAAAGACAGTTCTCTCTCTTTTGTTCTCCTGAGAACATCCTATAAAAATTTCTCACTAATAATGGATAATAATACAGAGTTATCATGTTTCTGTCAACAATGCCGGTATGGTCAATACTTATTGGCTAGAGAGCAGAGTGAGCCACTGCAGCGCTCCTAGAAACGAACAGCCAATTTAAGTTGCATACTAGATCCTCATAAATTGATTCTCTAATGTTGAATAAATTGTCTTCCCTCTGTGACTTGTTTTGACAAATTTCAGACCATGAAATTAAGAGTTGTGCAAGCTTCACAGAGGTATTCCATAAATGTCCTTTTTATTATACTTATTTCTATTACACAGCAAACTGGGAAGATACCCTCCTTTGACCACTAAATAGAGGATGGCATTTCATGACTAGAATGAACACGAGTCGTATAAATCAATGTTTTTGACTTATATCAGATTTGCTAAAATTTGAACTGTATATTTCAACTATACTGAAGGCTAATACGACCAATTGCTGCAAACAGCTTAAAAATGCACCTAAGCATTATAGCTTTAACCAATCATTTGTAATTTCATGGTTAAGTCATCTAAAGTATATTTCTAATGGATATTCGCTGCACTGAATTTATAAAGAAATCAAAATATGTTCATGACAGTCTCAGCCCTTTTTAACAGGATCCAGATTTGATATCTGATCTAACGGTGATTCTGCTGAAGAATCGCTTAAGAAATGGGAGCAATAAATAGGTTTCTGCAGTGACTAGGTAAGGCAGGTTCCTCATCAATATTTCCAAAGTTGAAGAAAAGCCTGGAATCAGGTTTTTTTTCCCATGCAGGTGGGAAAGTCTGACGGGATTTTGAAATTTAAATTTCTTGGTCATTCTTCACAAAATTCTGTATTTCAAGCCTGCTAACTATCTGATACAAGGTTTAGCAGGGTTTTTTTCAGTTTTTTCTGTTATAGATAAGATGTGAAACCTTAGAACAGTTTTGTCTAGTTTTAAAACTTTTGGATGTTCGCTTATCTCAAAGAGCTAACCGCCCCCCATGAGCAGAATAGGAGCAAAACAAGCCAAGGCCACAAAACTCACTGAAACCAGACATGAGGCCTGGATGAGCTCCAGGGATGATCTGAGCTTGTGCAAGACACCAGGGGTGAAAAGTTTACGGTGAAGAAGACTACTGACTTCATCCCTGAGACCCCTAACGACCACTACCAACAAGTACGGCGCAGACGCAAAGGGGTGGAGAACTAATTTTAATACGAAGTGGGGATAGCTACTGAATATGTATAGGAGTATTATGTAATCTCATGAATATGTAATATTTAGGACTTATAACCCCAGAAGATGACCGTGCTCAGCGCGCACACCTTTGGGAGTGATCCTGTGTGCGTCTAGCACTGAATAAACACACCTCCTTTATAACCCTCTAAGGTTGTGAAGCTGCTGTTCCATGCATCACTATCCAAGGTCACTAAAGGTTTTTAGGGTTTGATGGGAACAAAGAGCCTTTGAAATTAGACCACTCATTTAGCCTACACATTTAGGAGAGGAAGTTTTGACACCTGTAAATACAGCTCAGACTTGCCTAGCTAAAGGAACATATCAGAGGCAGAATAAGGCATAAATACCAACTGAATCCAGGGTCACTAATATGACAGGCCATTTAGCCATCCTAATTTACAGAAAATCTATGACATCTTGGACCACTCCAAACCAATAAGATAGCATCAGTTTAAATCACTAGACAAGTTAAGTTAACTCTAAGGGTTTTGAAGTGCCCTTTTCATCTCAAAAGGCCTGTTTAATGCTAAAAGCTAAGGATCTTGTTTTGCCTGTTTAAGGCTACCATTTTTAGCAAAAATATTCACTTTCAATGTCAAAAAGTTCTATTGCAATATTTGTTGCCATGGATATTTTACCACAGCTGGGACATGACCAAAATTTGTAGGTGTCAAATCTCAAAATCTAGAAGTTTACAAATTTAATCATTTGCAATTAAAGCTGTAAAGTAATTCTTATGAATTTTTTGTCTATTCCAATACATTTCAGGTGGTATCTCTATACAAAGTAGCTTTCATACAGTTAAAGTTTAATGGTAATATAGTATTTTTGTGGGGGGTGGTGTTGCAGTGCAATTTTTTCTGCAATGCATTTTTTTTTGCAGAATTAGCAAGCTGGCAGAGAAAGAATTTTTAAACAAGAAGGTTATATGATTCAATATCCTACTCTCTAAGTCATGATTACTGGTCCCTATCAGACCCTATACATTGTGAAAATACAGGTTTCACCAGCAGGGAAACAAAAAAGTATAAATACCCCAATGAACAAAAATCAAACCCCAAAACTAAACCAAATCAGTAACTTTGTTAAGAGTTAGGGGAATTTAAAAAAAAAAAAAATCTAAAAAATTTTCTTCATAGTCTAATATATCTTCGAAAAACATATTTTAGAGAAAATGAAATCAAGATTTCCAACTTGCCACAATGGTATGTATTACAATATATCTTGGACACAAGAACCTGCAGACAAGAACTATTAATTCCCTAATGCATTGCCTTTTGCCATGCTGTCTGTCCCCCGTCACTAATATACCTATTCTATGCATACATCCCCTTCCTCTATTTTTTATGACACTTAAAATGTTGAATTGTAATATGATCCCCCAAAAATGTAAACATGATTTCAACTAGTAAAAGGGTATAGCTAAACATAAGCAAATGCATTTATTTCACGTTGGCAATGTTGAGTGTCTATGCACATGACTTCTCTCCTACATCTCTTTTTCATGTGTGCAGTATATATATTATCTTTATAGCCATTGGATGATAAAATTTTATGCTTGGAAACTTCAGAAGTTTCCCTTTTTTTTAATTAACACCATTACTGTACATGTCTCTGCATAAACGGTGGGATCCTGGTGTACCTATAAAGCAAACCCATTGCTCATTACTATAGTTATTATATCGCAATTCCGTATAAATAGAGTTATCTTACTGATAATTGTTCTCTGCTAGATTTCCCCTGACCTTTAAACCGAAGAGAAATGAAATCCACATTCATTTGTCTAAATGATGTCATGTGCCAAGTGTAATTACTTCTGGAGCAGGTCACCTATGCCTAGAGAAAGTTTATTTCTTCAAAATGTTGCCATGAAATTACACTGCACCATTGAGCTTGACTTATTAAACAGAAATAGGCCAGAGGACAGCTACTTGATGCAAGATATGTTCTATATTATGAACGTCAAAGTATGTGAGACTGGCGAAACGTTGGCTGTCCTCCTGCTCTGTAGTCAAAGAGCAAATAAAGGTACTGCTAATGTGAGAAAGCAAGCTATTCACAATTTTAAATTACTCTGTTGTCAGCTTTCCCATATTATGTAGCCCTGGAAACTGGCGGG